>JAWQFJ010024451.1:0-15988 GCA_034096865.1 Theodoxus fluviatilis | reverse complement strand
TCATCACAGGAGAACATCAAGAGCAAAGCAGATCTCCTCTATGGGGAAGAGGCCAGACTCCTTGTGACAAGGGAACAGGAGAGAAATCCGGGTAGTGAGCGGTATGAGGAGTTTCTGCAGTGTGTTGTCAAGTTCTACCAAGCCAGCTGCACCTACATCAAGGGGAAGCTTCCCCTCTCTGATGAACTGCTCAGCCATGCCTCAGTTGTGGATCCATCCAAGCAAGTTGAGGGCACCTTTGAAGACTTGGGGTACTTTCTGAAGAGGTTCCCCAAGCTGAAACCCACTGGAGTGACAACCTCTGACATTCAGCTGGAGTTCGCAAGGTACCAGTGCACAGACATCAGCAAGTGCATCCAAGAAAGAGACGACTCAACATGGTTCGCCATCTCCAAGCTGAAAGAAGGGGAAGACCTCCTCTTCCCACACCTCCCCATGGTTATGCTTGCCATAATGACAATCCCTCATTCATCAGCTCACTGTGAACGCATTTTCTCAGTAGTGAGAAAGAACAAGACCCACTTCAGAGGCAGCATGGGATCAGACACCTTGGAGGCCTTGGTGG
The DNA here is from genome assembly GCA_034096865.1 of Theodoxus fluviatilis. Lineage (NCBI taxonomy): Eukaryota > Metazoa > Mollusca > Gastropoda > Cycloneritida > Neritidae > Theodoxus > Theodoxus fluviatilis. The sequence continues at coordinate 15,423 of JAWQFJ010024451.1, read as the reverse complement.
TGGCCAAGTCCAGGCCTGGACAAGCCCTTGACAGACACTACAGTGTCAAAGACCTGAAAGACCTGAAAAGGGCCTACTACCAGTCTTTGCCACAGTAAACAAGCTGCAGAACTGTTGTATATAGTGTAAATAAGATCAGGTATGTTTTTTATCTTTTGGTCCCTGGTTAATGATTAAGGTTGCTTTCTTTTTTTGCGCTGTCACACGGTTTAATACTGAAATCGGAACTGAAATACTGAAATTGGAACTTGGTAATACTGAAATCGAAAAAGGAGGGTAGGCAGCCCTGATATGGTAATTAGCACATGCCTGTCTAACTATCCAGCAACATATGGTAATTAGCACATGCCTGTCTAACTATCCAGCAACATATGGTAATTAGCACATGTATGCCTTTCTAACTATCCAGCAACATATGGTAAAACCTATTATGAAAATACTCACAATTGAACAAAGAACAACTCCATCAGTCCATGTCATTATTTCTAGAAAATATTATTGCAGAATTTTTTGGGTAATCTTTTAAAGCACATTTCATGACCTTCCTCCCTCATGACTCGCAGCTTATGCTTGGGTCAGCAGGTTTGGCCCAGTTACCTTAGTTGCAGCATATGCGGTGACAGCCAGGATAAGGGTTAATCTGCACATGAGAGTGCCACTGGAACATGGCCTGCAAGCCCAACACTTGTGGATGGAGTTGTCAGGCTTGCTTCTCTGTGGTGGATTTGTCACATTCCCTTCATTGCAGCTTCCCCCTGTGGGTTGTGGGTAAAAAATTGACCCACCATGTTTCCCTACAGGATTTGTAAGAGGTAAATGACTAGGGATATCATGACTGGATATGTGCTTACTCTAAACTGTTTTAGTGCTGTTCATGGTTAATGGCCTTACATAGCCTACAAATTCTGATAGGCCATACAACTCCTACCATCCATCCATCCTTTGTTGCAGCTGTGGACCTGATAAAAACAGGTGCAGTGCTGATTTAGGTTGGTACAAAACTTATTCTTGTGGTCTTTTACTGTTTTAACTGGCTGTGGGAGTGATGTAATTGACATCCTATAGAAGATGCCGACACCCTTTTCTTGTGCTTCTTCATCAGAGCCAGCATGACGAGCTGGAGAATGACTACGCCCAACTGCAGCAGCAGCGGCAGAAGGCGCAGGAGGACCAGCGCCAGCAGGAAGCCCAGAGGTCACAGGAGTTCCAGCAGCTCAAGCAGGAGAAGGAGTTGGAGATTGCCACTCTCAAAAGTAAGTCATTGCCTATCTCAGGAGTAAGTCATTGCCACTCTCAGAAGTAAGTCATTGCCACTCCCAAAAGTGAGCCACTGTCAATCTCAGGAGTAAGTCATTGCCACTCAAAAGTAAATCATTGCCACTTTCAAAAGTAAGTCATTGGCACTCTCAGGAGTAAGTCATTGCCACTCTCAGAAGTAAGTCATTGCCACTTCCAAAAGTGAGCCACTGTCACTCTCAGGAGTAAGTCATTGCCACTCAAAAGTAAATCATTGCCACTCTCAAAAGTAAGTCATTGCCACTCTTGGGAGTAAGTCATTGCCACTCTCAAAAGTAAACCACTGTCACACCTGGAAGCAAGTCATTGCCACTCTCATAAGTAAACCACTGTCACTCTTGGAAGTAAGTCATTGCCACTCTCAAAATTAAGTCATTGCCACTCTCAAAAGTAAGTCATTGCCACTCCCAAAAGTAAGTCATTGCCACTCTCAAAAGTAAGTCATTGCCACTCTCAAAAGTAAGTCATTGCCACTCTCTAGCAATAAGTCATTGCCACTCTCAAAAGTAAGTCATTGCCACTCTTGGGAGTAAGTCATTGCCACTCTCAAAAGTAAGCCACTGTCACACCTGGAAGCAAGTCATTGCCACTCTCTAGCAATAAGTCATTGCCACTCTCAAAAGTAAGTCATTGCCACTCTTGGGAGTAAGTCATTGCCACTCTCAAAAGTAAGCCACTGTCACACCTGGAAGCAAGTCATTGCCACTCTCAAAAGTAAGCCACTGTCACACCTGGAAGCAAGTCATTGCCACTCTCATAAGTAAGTCATTGCCACTCTCAAAAGTAAGTCATTGCCACTCTCTAGCAATAAGTCATTGCCACTCTCAAAAGTAAGTCATTGCCGCTCTTGGAAGCAAGTCATTGCCACTCTCAAAAGTAAGCCTCTGTCACTCTCAGGAGTAACTCATTGCCACTCTCAAAAGTAAGCCACTATCACTCTCGGGAGTAAGTCATTGCCACTCTCAGAAGTAAATCATTGCCACTCTCAGAAGTAAGTCTTTTCCACTCTCAGAGGTAAGTCATTGCCACTCTCAGAAGTAACTAGTAAGTCATTGCTGCTCTCAAAAGTAAGTCATTGCCACTCATTGTATCATTGTGTATTTTGACTGACTTTCATGTTGTTGTGTTGACAGACCAAGTTGCAGACCTGAGCAGACAAAATGAACAACTTCAGAATGAAATCTCCAGTCTCCGCACTCAGCTGCAGAACTCACAGGTACACTTTGCTTCTCCTGGGCAGTGTGTCTCTCATCCCACTGCTGTGTGAGGTGATATGCTAAGCTTGTGCTCACAGACTCTCTCACATAATTGTGGGACCTGTCTCTGTTAGAAATATTATTGGATATGTCATCTTTGACTACTCTATTTAGCATCCTTAGTAGCTGAGTTGTTCTCCCGAGTTCGTGAATAAAACCAGGAATATGGACTAAATTTTAAACATTCACTTTAGCAATTCTTAATGTCATTTTTGGAAAGCTTAGTCATTACAGTATCAGAGAATGTAACCAAAAAAGTATCAGCAGTAGTACTTTTTTTAAAACAGTGTCATTAAGTATACCCCTGCCCGAAAGGTAACACCATTACACCGTGACTTCTTAGTACCTGTAATTCTTAAATGCAAATGAGTTTGGAGTAAACAAATACCTGTCACTAAAGTAAATGGCAAGCATCTTTCATGTGACAAGATGAGAGCTGGATATAGTTGTTACGTAACAGATACTGGACAAGATATATATCTGTGACGGCAAAATGCTGTTACTGGCCACTGTAGGTAACGCACGCTTCATCGGTGACTTTATTGAAGAAGAAGAAAGTTATTGTTACATCCCACACAAAATGCTAATGTTTTCTGTATGAGTTTGATTTATTGAATCAGTACTTTTGATTTAAAAACCTAGCGGTGTGTGTTGAATGCGTTCGGGAGGAAGCAGCTTGTGAAAAAAGCAAGTCCACTTGTGACCTCGCATTAAGCGTGCATTACCCTGTCTTTGAAGTCGATTTTCACGTACAGTTATTGTGACATCACGGTTTTCTTGCTGGGAAAAGCTAAATAAAACTTTAATTAACAGATTCACAGCAGAATTTTAAAACACCGATGGCATACTTTGCTGCAGATAGTTTGTGGAGCGTGTTGGGTCAGCCGTTCCACTTTTTGGCTGCCATTTTGACGGCAATTTTACATTATTTATTACTCTAACATGCACAAACTTTACTTTCATCAAATCCCACTGCTCATGGTGTTTCTTGGACATATGTACAACCTCCTGATGCAATGTTTCTTTGCCTAAAACAATAAAATAGCTGGTTATAAGAAACTTTATATAGAGCACCCCATTCAGTCACGAACTCGGAAGAACAACTCAGCTACTTTCCTGTCTTGGGATTTCAAGTGTTGTAAGGATTGTGTATGTCTGTGTGCGTGTGTGTGTGTGTGTGTGTGTGTGGGTGTGCATGCATGTGTGCATTCACTTGTTTATCTCTGTGCCTGCCTGCTTCACTTTTTCTTGCTTTCTCTCTGACCACAAACATTAACTTTTTCTCTCACTCTTCCTCCCTCTCTCCCTGGGAAGTGATACAAACTTAGAAATGGTTTTCTTACTTGTAGAAGTAATTTTTGACTCACATGCGAAGCAAAAGTGAGTCTATGTACTCAGCCGTGTCGTCCGTCCGTCCGTCCGTCCGTCCGTCCGGGCGTAAAAAACTTAAACGTTGGATTTTTCTCGGACACTATTAAGTCTATCAACACCAAATGTGGCATGATGGTGTATGATGACAAGGCCTCAAAAAATATTCATAGTGACTTGACCTTGCTTCACGGTCAAGGTCACAGGAGCCATAAATGTGGTCTCAAAAACAGTCATTTTTCACATTTTCCCAATTTTCTCCCACGTTATTGAGAATGGCGACCTTAGCTACAAGTGGTATATAGGTCAAAGCAAGCCCTATCTTTTGATACCAGTTTGGTTGACCTTGCTTCAAGGTCAAGGTCACAGGAGCTCTTCAAAGTTGGATTGTATACATATTTTGAAGTGACCCTGAACTATGGAAGATAACTGTTTCAAACTTAATAATTATGTGGGGCACATGTTATACTTTCATCATGAAACACATTTGTTCACATATCATCAAGGTCAAGGTCACTTTGACCCTTATGAAATGTGACCAAAATGGGGTAGTGAACCACTAAAAGTTACTATATCTCATGGTAGAAAGTGCCAATAAGCACCATTGTGCTTCCTATGTCTTGAATTAACAGCTTTGTGTTGCATGACCTTGGATGACCTTGGCATTGGGTCAAGGTCACGTGTATTTTGGTAGGAAAAATGTGTAAATCATTTCTTAGTGTATGATGTCATTGCTAGGTTTAGTTGTTTGACCTTGACCTTGAAGGTCACCTGAAGGTCAAGGTCATATAAAGGTCAAGGTCAAGCATGTGAGTCGTATGGGCTTTGCCCTTCTTGTTTGGTCTTGCTGACAACTAATGCTACACACTGAAAATTATATCTTGAGCTTGTTTCTTTCTGTGCAACACCTGCAGACTGAATGTTTTTGTATGTTTTCAGGTGTACATATAAGTTTCATATAACATGTTCTGTCTACAGCTAGCAGTGATATTTGTGCCAGCCTGAAATCACATTATGTCATGCATCTGTGATGTATGTCATGGATAAAGGTTGCTGTCATGTCAAGACGATTGATTTACGCAAGCGGCCTGAAGATGGGTGTTTTGGAATCAAAGGGCAAATAAAAGATTGGGGGGGGGGGGGGAGGGGGGGGGGGGGGAGAGAGAGAGGAAGGAGAGAGGGAGAGTGTCACAGAGAGAGAGATGGACGGACATCAGATGGATGAACCGAGGGAGGGAGGGAGGGAGGGAGGGAGGGAGGGAGGGAGAGAGAGAGAGAGAGAGAGAGAGAGAGAGAGAGAGAGAGAGAGAGAGAGCAGTTTTTGACAAATTAGATTCATGTGTGGTTTTCATTTCAGCATGCCACAAAACCCTGTTTCAGTTTGCCTTTAGTGCGGTCTCTGTTTTAGATTGTTTGTCAGGAATTGTTGTGGGAATGGCTTGCAGTGATGGGTGTGGGACGGTACTTGTGGACCCTGTGATAGCAGTCTGCTGCTGTGTGCCCACAATGTTCATTTTAGCCAGCATGCAGCCTGAGAGAAGGCCAGTTTTTCTTTGTGTTTTTGTTTCCCTGCATTGCTGTCACCCTTCCTTCCCTGCCCTCCCTCAGGGTCAGCTCAAGGTAGACCAAGATGCCATTCGCACCCTCGACTTCCAGCTGCAGCAAATGAAGGTTGCCTTCTTTGCCTCACTCTTGTGTGTGGGCAGGCTTGCATGTTCATTGTCAGTCTGTGATCATTGTTGCTTTTGTGGCTCAGAAATCAGGGAAGATAAAAAGTTATTTAAATTGTATTCAAAGCATGGTTCTTGTAGTTCAGCTGTTTTCCTAATTTTATTAAACATTTGACAGAGCATGACAGTATCTTCAGCTGTTGTCATGAAGTAGTGAACCACAAAGGCACATATGTTTGTGTCCTCTAGTGTTATGGTCTGCAAAACTAAATACTTCACAAACGTTTCGTATCTGGAAATAATAAACCAGCACACCCCCCACCCCCCACCCCCCACCCCCCACCCCCCCACTCCCTGTCATTGGTCTGTTTATATTATTTATCTTTGATTGTAAAGCCCTTTTTAATTTCCTTGTAAGCTCACTCCCTGATTGTCCCTTGTGACTACTACTGTCGGTTTTGCTTGACTTCCTGTGGTTTGATTGGGCTACCAATGGTCATGCTTTTTCTGGGTTATGTTGCTCGGTGCCTTGGGTTTTCTTATACTGTTTGTTCCATTGATGTCTCCCAACTTGTTCAAGCTGCAGTGCCTAATGTTGAGCATTGTTGATGATGCCTTGGATAAGGCATTTCATTTTCATTGATCTGTGGGATGGTTCCTCACCGGCCTGTGTGGCATCGCCTGTACACCCTTTGTTTTCTTTGTCATTGCAATGTCAGACCTGCCCTGTGTGTGATGACATGCCCCTCTCCATTGTCATGGTTCCTGAACCTTGCCCAGGTCTCCTCATGAAACATCAATGTTGTAGCTGTTCAGTCTGGCAGAGGAGCCCGGGACCCTAGACATTTGATATCAACACAAGCTACAGTACAGTCTATCTCTTGTAATACCCCTTCATTCCTTTAAATAGTGTACATTATATTCAGCAAGAGATGGGGATGAGTATATCTCACTTGTGCCTAGTATTCTTGTGGTTGTTTTGGGAGGAGAATGCATTTAGTTCCATTGATGTGGCTGCTCATGGTCTTTGTGCTCTTGTGCTTAGTATGGAAGGAGTTCCCTTATCTGGAGAAATGATTGATTCAGTCCATTGTGAATGATCATGTCGTAGGAGGATAGTTCGTTGTTGACTCATTGGACATGTGAGGCTTTAATCCTGTTTTGTCATTTGCTCTTCCTTGTAGTTGATGATAATATCCTAGAAGTTTCGTTAGATGTGGTATCTGTTGCTCTCCTTTGTAATGAATAATCATTTCCTAGAGTTGGTAGATGCCAACCAATTGAACATCTGATACTTGAATCCCTATCTATGGTTGACTACTCTGTGCAACAACAATTCTTTCTTGTGCTCTTTCAAAGTTCACAGGAAGAACTGTTTTCTTATCTGCATACACAATTGATAGCTTACTCTAGTATTTAGAATATAATCCTTCGTGGGCAGTCTGGTTTACATCTGCTGTAGGAGTTAGTAGTGCTGGTGGCAGTTGTAGTCTATCGATGTCTCCATGTGTGTGGATTGCCTGCGGCAGTTGGTATTGATCACTCACACACACTGGCTGGTTGCTAGAGTTCCCTAACTCCATCGACACCAGTCACATGGATGCAGTGTGTACAGGCTGATGGTGTGTATTCACTACCTGGTGTTGTCCTGATATTTTGAGGGGCTTTTCAAATGGGCTGTTGGGTGTGGGCATTGTGGTTGTTCCTGTTGTTCCTGCTGAATGGCTGCCATGGCAACTGCCTGTGTAATGGTGTTGTGTGGAATGGGCACTTCACCTATCTGCTTTTGAAGTCATTTATGTTTCCGTAGCCTTGGCTTCCTTTACCCTTTCTGCCCTATGGATGCTGAATATTGTGTACCTAGTGGTCATTTAAATGTATTAATTTTTTTTAAAGGGATGTTTGACAAAAAGAGTCATTGTATGGGGGGTTTTGCATGCATAACTGGTATAACAAAGTGGTCAGTTAATCAACAGTAGCACTTAGTACTTGCACTTGTACAATGCGCACCATGGTGACTAAATGACAGGAGTGTGATGAAAACTATTTTAATGACATAATCCCATTCAGTGGGGTGACTTGTATCAGTTGGTGTCTCATTTATAAGACTGTGCATTGACATTTTTCTTTGATTAATGTGGAATGTGATAACCTTGTTGCGAGACCAATTTCAAGAGAAGGATAAAAGATAAATCAGCTAAGTTCAAAGATGGTATGTAACCCTTCAGTACCTGTAAACCCTTCAGTACCTGTAAACCCTTCAGTACCTGTAAACCCTTCAGTACCTGTAAACCCTTCAGTACCTGTAAACCCTTCAGTACCTGTAAACCCTTCAGTACCTGTAAACCCTTCAGTACCTGTAAACCCTTCAGTACCTGTAAACCCTTCAGAACCTGTAAACCCTTCAGTACCTGTAAACCCTTCAGTACCTGTAAACCCTTCAGTACCTGTAAACCCTTCAGTACCTGTAAACCCTTCAGTACCTGTGACCATTTTGACCATAGGTCATGCCATGAAGAAGTTGAGAAAGATGTACAAGAAATACAGCTTGCATGAATAAATAGTCTCCCCTGCTTGTAGTGAACAAGAATTTTGTTGGGCATTTTTTGTGAACATTTTATGCATTGAGTTAGATTTTGCAGTTGCTTTTTCCCCGGCTTCACATGGCTCTGACTTTATAAATCTGGTGACTGCTGCGTCATACTGGTGTGTGTGTGCCTGTATTTTGCAGCAAACCAACGTGCAGCTGCAGCTGCAGCAGCAGCAACAGGTTTTGCAGCAACAGCAGCAGCTGCCACAACAGCAACAGCAGCAGCAGCAACAGCAGCTTCAGCAGCAGCAGCAGCAGCAGCTTCAGCAGCAGCAGCAGCTTCTGGTGGGCGGGGCTGGTGTAGTGGGTGGAGCCTCCAACGTTGGAGGCGTGGCCAATCTGGGAGGGGGTGTGGCCAACAATGCAGGAGGCCTGGTTAATCCAGCGGATGGTGCCAACCAGCAGGCACCAGTTGTCAACATGAATGCCATTGCTGGAGTGAGTGCCACACCTACTAAATTTGGGGTTGGGTTTTAAGGGCCCAGATTTTTTCCTCATGAAAATGGTGAATGCAGTGGGGAAGTAAAAGGATTTATGCATTCATAAAGATGGGGTGGGTGGGTCATTAGATTAAGAATTTAGTAATATGGACCTGTATGGCATATGAATCACTCCTGTAGTTTCAATGATGTGTGGCTGCTATTTGCATGAGTCTATGAATGAAAAGCATGGATTTGAGCTTGGACTTCAAGAGCATGGGCATGCTTAGTTTTGTGGTGTGGGCATCATTAGGAAAAGGATGCCATTGCAATTCTTAACAGCTTACAGTTGCTCATTTTACATTTTCTTTGATTGCCACTCTTCATGCAAGTTCAAACCCTTTTTTTTCCAGAATGGTGGCCTTGACCTTGGTGGAAATCAAGGTCAGATGGGTCTGCAGCAAGGACTTGGAGAGCAGCAGCAACAGCAGCAGCAGTTGGTGCAGCAGGGAGCAGGTAAGATGTGCTTTTCTTGCTGTTGCTGCTCTCATCAGTTGATAGGCCTTCTTCAAACCCAGTCCCTCTCCTTGACCAGTCTTGCTTGACGGCTGGGTGTCGCTGCTCAGGAAAGGTGATATTCATAGTTCACTGCATTGGGATGCCACTCAGAACTTGAGAACCACATACACTTTGAAGTTTGGTTGTCATGTGTATAGGTTGGGAGGCCTGCAGTAGAAACAGGAAATGCCAGGGGCAAATTGGACAGTGCACTCTGAGACTTGGAGCATCCTGTGTTTTGGCTGCCAGTTATCCCCTGTGTGGGTTTGGGGTAACAGGAAACTACAAGTCTACCGTTGTTAGTTGTATAGGATGAATAACTAGGTAAATCTTGACATGACTTGCTCTTTTTCCAACCAGCCCCAGTGAATGTTAATGATCCTTGGTCAGAAATAGCTTACAAAGGCTTCTAGGCATAACATTTTTTCCTTCCGTCCTTTCTTTTGTAATAAATTTTATTTATATATATAATTAAGCTCTTTCCACAGCAAGTAGGTGTACAACATGCCTTGTATTGTGGAACTGTGGTTTTCTACGCTTCATTCTTGTGATACTGATATGTGATTTGCAAATCCTTTAGTGTGTAGAATGATTACTCCTATTGCAAATTAGTTGACTCTACTCTCAGAAATCCAAATCATGACGATGATTGTAATCCTCCAGGAACACTGGGGAGTCTAATAGTTAACTTATACACAACGTGAAATACCACCAAAGAGCATTGAAGTAATACTGAGGAAAAGGATAGCTCTTTTGGCCAGTAGCAGCCAGTTTGCCAAGAGGAGGATTAGTGTATTATATCCCATACTGCCTTTCTCTGCCCCATGCTGCCATTCCCACTTTATTGTCAAGCTGTTAGCCTAACCGTTCCTTCTTACCTTTCCCTCCTCATTATCTACATATAGTGGTCAAGTAATGACCTTGAGGTGCAGCTGCCTGTTCTGCCTAGCATGGTTGTCAAATTCAGAACAGTTTGTCGGAGTAGAAAAGCTGAGAGCTAGCCCACACTTCAGCAGATGGCAAGGAGCAGAATGGGAATTTTTCAGGAAGGGTGACATCAAAGACATTACATAGAAAGGCGTGGAACTTTGCCTGAATCTGCAAGGATGGGTGTTTAGAGTTACCTTTTTCCTTAGAGGGGTGGTCGCGCGGCAATTATGACTGATCAAAAGAGGCACAGTGGCATCATTTGCAGTATTTATCTCGCACATGCTTGCTACGAGCACACTAGTACCGGAAAATCATTTTTGGTTCCCAAAGATAAGAACATTAAGTTGAACACACTTTCTTATCTCCCATTAGATCACAAATGAAGATGTCCCGGTGCTCATTTCCTATGCAGATGTACACTGTGATCGACGAGAAGGAGATCTGTACATTAGATATTTTGACATTTTAATTGTTATAAAAGTACAGTTTTGGTGATCTGTATCCTTCACTTCACAATGAACGTATGCTTACTTAGCTTTGCTTCAAGAAGCCATGAGATTGACCCACCCAAATGCAAAGGAGACAACTCTTTCACTTCCTTACGTTTTTACTTGAAGGCTCTGAAGGAATTCCAGGTTTTTCTATATAACTCTTTATTGACATATAGTGTTGTGAGAGGGGCGACAGCCCTGCAGGCAGACCTAGTAGCAGGAACATGTATGTCGAAACTAAGTAACAATGCAGGAACTTGCTGGTTTGCGTGTGCACCTTGGACTTTTGTTACTGGTTAGCAGTACTGATGTGTGGTTGCATGAGTTTACCACGACACAGTCATGCTTGTGTTGTTTTGTTGTAATGGGCAGGACAGCCTAAACACATTTTCGTCATGTGCCTTTGAGTGGGAGGCCAAGGTGTGCCATGTAGCGGCACCTGGGGAGATACTTCTTGAGTAGAGGTGAAGGTCACGGCACCTGGGGAGATACTTCTTGAGTAGAGGTGAAGGTCAGACAGAAGTGCTGCTGTTGCAGGACAAATCCAGGAAGCTGGGGCCGGAGCTGTGGTCCCACCTGGCCAAGACAACGCTCAGCACCAGGTCCAGCCCCCAGAGGTCAACAACAACAACAACAACAACAACCATGCTGAGCAGGTAGGTCTTGAGTTGTGACAGCAGTGGCTGCAGTTTCTTAGGAGATCCAGAGAAGATTTTTGCTTTGGACTGCCCTTTGGCAGTTAAAATCATATGCCGTGCATGTGTGAAGGCACATGAATGTGTATTATAGCAGATACCACCTCCGTGGTATTTTCCAGATGTGTGTTTCATCACTGCAGCACCAAGGAAGTGTCCCAACAAACTGTCACTGCCAGCAGTTCTGTAAGGCTATGTCTGAACTGTTGCAAGAATTCTGACCAGATGCTAAGGAACCAGCCTCATAAATAGAAAAGAATATTCAGTTTCAAAACTTTGTCAAAGAGACTCATGCTGATATTTTAGAGTTTATTGCAAGACAATCCCAACTTAGATCGTTGAACATCTTCAAGAGGTTGTGTGTGTGTGTGTGTGTGTGTGTGTGCGTGTGTGTGTGTGTGTGCGTGTGTGTGTGGTGTGTGTGTGTGTGTGTGTTTGTGTGTGTGTGTGTGTGTGTGTGTGCTTGAGTGTGCTTGTGATATGAGGAATTGAAATTTATGGAGTCTTGCCTGTCTGTTTTGTGGAGCTTTGATATTGTACAATGATATTAATGTGTGAAGATCAGAGTTTTAAAAGTATTTTAAGTAATTAGATCAGCTACTATGATGTAACTTTAAGAACAATTGTGTGTTCAGGTGTGTTATTGATATGATATATTTGAACTAGTAGAAATGTTGCATGGCTGCGTGAAAGGTTGTCACCTTTCTAGTGTTGGGTGGTTTTTCTGGTGAAATCCCTCATTGCCACAATTCCCCTCATGTCACCATTTCCATACTGCCCCTAGCTGCCAGCAGAGGGCTGAGCTTCTTGTGTTCTCCCCCTTGAACTCCTCATGTCAAGTATAGCAGTCAAGTAGGATTGCCACACACAGAACATGTGACTGCTGAAATGAAGAGTTACAGGAAGGAAACGGTATGGAGGAGCCTCACTGGCAAGAAAGGGTGGGGAATGGTGGAGGGGACATTGTAAGTGGCAAAGCTTCACTGGCAAGAAAGGGTGGGGAATGGTGGAGGGGACATTGTCAGTGGCAAAGCTTCACTGGCAAGAAAGGGTGGGGAATGGTGGAGGGGGCATTGTAAGTGGCAAAGCTTCACTGGCAAGAAAGGGTGGGGAATGGTGGAGGGGGCATTGTAAGTGGCAAAGCTTCACTGGCAAGAAAGGGTGGGGAATGGTGGAGGGGGCATTGTAAGTGGCAAAGCTTCACTGGCAAGAGAGGGTGGGGAATGGTGGAGGGGGCATTGTAAGTGGCAAAGCTTCACTGGCAAGAAAGGGTGGGGAATGGTGGAGGGGGCATTGTAAGTGGCAAAGCTTCACTGGCAAGAAAGGGTGGGGAATGGTGGAGGGGGCATTGTAATGGCAAAAACTTGCTGGCAATAGTGTGCACTGAGCTTCAAGCCAAGTGAGAGACTGCAGAGAAGGAAGCTAATGTGGAAGACAGGACTGGACACTGCCAGGCTAGAAGGCAGGCTGAGCCTGAAGTCTTTCCTTGACTTATTCCACTTTGATACCAACCAATCAGTATTGTAACCATTTATTGGTTTGTATTACTACATGGGTGCTGTGTGTAGAAGACAGAAGCCAAGCTTTTGTGACATCCTTGCTGGAGTTTGCCTGTTGGAGGACAGAGAGGCTGTAGCATCTTGAACACAGTTTTCCTGCAGACTGGGAATGGCACACAGGAAGTAAGCACACCAGCAATGGAGGTGGCGTCCCTCTCTCCCCCTGTACAGGAAAGGGCAGACAGTGTAACACTGCAAGACGGTCTTCAGGTACTCACTGACTGCATGGTAGAGGGTTCAATTCTATCTTGTCTCACATTCACACTTCCCGGCTTCTGATGTGCCCGGTTCATCACTGGATTCGTAACATTGCGTCGTTTGCACGCAGGATCAAAAACTTGCAAGTCACGAGTGGGTGGGGTTGGTCATGATGCTGATTCATCTGAAGTTAGCATAAGTCTGGTCACGATTCACATGGAAAGTAGCCACCTCAGTGATAGGTGCTAAATGCTGTCATTTTAAACTTAAAGGATTTTGAGTTCGTTGGAAATTAAACCTGCAGAAATTTTGACCTCATTTGTTCACACAGTACTGTTGTAACCCAGTGTCAAAAAGCTGGGCATAACTGAAAAATGTCGCATGAAGGGTGGGGGTTGGGGGTTGGGGAGTTGTTCAACAATATGTATTCGGATGATTTTTTTGAACTTGGTATTGTTATGGGTTACTGCTGCATATTTGAGTCAATGAGCTATTCCTTAGCTTGCCTCTGTAGGCAAAGCTGCAGTAGCTGTGACATGGTTCTCCTGCATACTAACCTTTACCCTGCTAGTCACAACATATGCTGCAAGGTTGTGACTGGGCAAAACCTGATAGTAATGGCATATACTTTGAGTGCTGAGGGGCAAAGGTCATGAAATGTGCTTCCAAAATATTATGCCTAAATTCAGAATGAACATTTTCTTAAGAACAGCACTGAGAAAGTAAGCAGGGCACCTGTAAAAGGAACAAGTCATTGGAAGTAGTCGAGTAGTCCTCCAGTACTTACTCTGACAACATGGTAGAGGGTGTGTTCCTGGCCTGGTCCCTTTCCACAGTTTATTTCTGCAGGTGGCACCAGTAGACTGAGATAACCTTTGGAAGCGGTTGGTTGCCCAGAAGTTGAGATTGTTTTTGTAGCATCCCTGACTCTGTTGAGGTTTGACTGATTTTGGTTGGTGGAGTTCAGATTTATGTGACTTTTTGTTGAAGGAATATCTGGTTGTGCCTTACAGTGTTCATATTGTATCAAGTGGTTATGACTAACAAGAATCCAAAACTTTTATGTAGAATCTGGCATCATGTGATTGTTGTCTTCTACTAAGAAATTTGAAGAATTATGCAGAATGTAAACAGTGTATGTGCAGTGTTAAGCATGTTTCCACAGTAGTGGTCTCTATTGCAGCAGATGGATGACACAAAGCAGAAGACGTGTCGGGTGACCTCACTGAACATGCTTGACAAAGGGAGAGTACCCCTGAAAGGGAGATAACTCATGCACCGGACTGCTACTATAACAATACCAGCAAACACCACTATTCAACAATATATGAAAAATACTAAGATAGGTTTTAAAGTAGGAGAAAATTGGAAATAAACTGTGTTCTATGCTTAGGATGTTTTATGTAAACTTGCAAGATCAAAAGTATGGAAGCTCTTTGATGAACTTCTTGACTGCCGAATGGTGTAATAATCACTGCTGGGATTCATTCTGTCTACCTGGTGAAGTTGTGCATGGCAGTTGTCAGAAACCCATTGGGCAGTTCTTCTGTAATGGCTTTCTCCAACAGTGCTACAAATACCCCGTGTGCTACAGGTAGACCTTTATATCTATAAGGAACCACTGTTTCTGTATCAAGAAGGAAGCTGAACAATCTTTGGACATGGCGTGTTGTATGCATTGAATTCAGATTGTGGATGCTGTGGGGCAAAATAAGAAATGTGTTTTGATCATTTTGGTTTGCCTCTCCCACATTGTGTTAGGTTCTCTGCTGTTTTCACTATCCTAGCAGGCAGAGGAAAACCCAGAAGTGGAGATGGTTGAGCCCCCTGATGTTAACTGGCAGAAGGAGGAACAGCAAGGGGAAAATCAGGTATTCTTGATCCAGATGAGGAGCAGTTGCTGCCATTCTTACAGATTCTCGCTCTTTGCTTGAGTCTGTAGTAGTTAGAGGTATGGATATCTAGCACTGCTATTTTTAACCTTGCTTTACTAGTAGGAAGAGTAGGTTGTTCCTTTTTGTGGAGCCTAATTCAGTATGGACTGGAGGTTTTCAGAAGGATGGCATCTTACAGCTAGTATATAATGTAGTAGCATACACACTTGCCTGGGTTCAGTCAATGGAATGGTATCACTGGGGTTGTTGTGTAGGTAGCTGAGAGTTGATTGTAGAGGACACTCATAGTGCTTTAGCTGCCGATGTTGGATCACGGATAACTTGACCTTTTGGCCCTGGGAGGACTTGCTGCAGCTAGATAGCTGTAGTTCTGCTTGATAGCTGTAGTTCTGCTTGATAGCTGTAGTTCTGCTTGGAAGAAGAAGACTGGGCTTCCCCTAGAGCCACAACCAATTGCTTTTGGTTGATAGAATACCAGGCACTGGGACCTGTCTGTGA
>JAWQFJ010024450.1:10000-30000 GCA_034096865.1 Theodoxus fluviatilis | reverse complement strand
TTAAACTCCATTTAAATATGCCAGGTTTGGCAGGGAAAATGGAGTTGAGTCGTGTGCACCGGTCTCCCCACCGGGTTTGGTGGCCTGGCGCCCAGCCTTCTGCTGTTCAGTCATAATAAGCTCCTGGAAGTGATTATTTATCTGTTTTCAACCAATTCTTTTTTTATCGGGACAGCTGGCGAGGAACCGTTAGTTTAGGGACAACTGCGATCACAAGCCAAACACTGGCCTGCAACTTGCTCCCTCTCTTTGCAAGAGGCCGCCCGCCCCGGCAGCTGCTTTGCTCCCCCACTCACTCCATAAAAGAAATTACGTTTAGAAATCGCTATCCAGCTTGAATCTAATAAAGCACTGGAGCAGATTTGAGCTCAGATAAAGACGGGCAGCGGGACGCCAAAAAACAGATATCCAAAAAACAGCGGCGTCTCTTTCGTCTGCGCCTCACCCCCTCCGACAGCTGTCCCGATGGAGCGGTCACTTCGTTCCACCTCCTTCTCCACGTGATCTCTCGCTTTCCTTTGTTCTACCTCGGGCTGCACTCGTCCACGGGCCCTTAGGAGCTAACTAATGTCCTTTGTTACGCCTTTCCGATCCTTGCTGATCGGTTGAGACGGCAGAAACGATGTTTCTTCGCTCAGGTTCCAGCGGCCTCGCGGCCTGCCAGAGAAGCCTACGTGTAGAGAGGGGGGAAGAGGGGGATCTGGGGGGTCCATTGGGACCCCTCTGACCGTCCAGCCACCCTTCAGTGACCGCAGACTGGCCCATGAAGTTGCCCGGTACACGCCCCCTTCCTCCGCGCGGCCCCACCCACTTTTTGCGCAAGTTGAATCTCGCGCGCTGGCAGGCGGTGGACTTTCATTTTTAGCACAACAACTTGTGCGCAGCCTCCATTCACGGGATAGCGAGGAGGGCCTATGGGATAAAGGGGAAATTGCTATTGTTGGGGCAGAGAGGCGGGGTGTACCGCGGCTTCGTCGCGCCATTCCCGCTACTCCCTCTGGTCCAGTGATCTCTCCCACACTAGTGGAAGGGTTGGGGATGGCTGGTGTGGACAGTGGAGAGACTTACCGTGGACACTCTGGCCTCAGCACCTCTTTGTTTTCGCTGGCTGCCGCAGTGGCGCCTTTGTTAGGTGCGCGCAGTGTGAACCCCGCCTTCCCCTCCGCCTCCTCCTCCTCCTGCTTGCCTCCCTCTCTTTCCCCTCGTGCTGCAACCTTGTTTTTGAAGGGAATCCGACTTAAAAACACAATAGTGGAATATTATCTGTATGTTTCAGTCCTGCTCGTGTTACTATACGCACTGATTCACGTTTTAACGTCAGCAAGCAAACCTTTGTTTCGCAGTTGCGAGGCGCAACGAGCAAGCTTCTCCTTCGTTGTCAGTGGCGTCTCAGGCTGAAACTGCGTTCACAAAAACGTTGCCTGATGGGCACGGACACTTGGGGGAGAGAGAGGTAATGGGTTTGTTCATATCTTCTCTAGGTGGGGCTGCGGTAGAAAAGACGAGGGCGAGAGAGAGATCCATATTTCCCCCACCACGAATGGCTCAGCCACTTGCTCTGGCGACCGCCGAATCCCATTGAAAAGCCCCGACTTGAGGACGGAACTCTATATCCGAAAGATGTCAGCTTAAGGAACTCCTTCGGCACTGTAAAGCTTGAGTTACAAGAAGCGGTTTTCAAGTTGTCATGCTGACGCCACCAGCTTTCAACCTGGAGACATTCTTGGGGAGTGGGGCTGGAGTTTGTGTACGAGTTGAGTAAAGCGTCTACAATTTACTTTAGCGCTGATAGAATTTATCTGCGCGTCTGTGATTTTGGTTTGGTTTTTCTCTGCGTTGTGCAGAAAAGAATAAAATAGTTAAATTGTTCAAGTATATTTATTGTCTATTTGAATCCAACATTTTGTCATGACTTGAAAAACTTCCCGCGCCGTACATATGAAATTTTTTATTTATTCGAATGACGCAAAAGAAACATGATGCTCCCTCGCAAAGATACCTTTTTTAAAATACCAGTCAGATTTTAATGAGTGTGAACTTTTCCCTCTTTACAACCGCACTTGGAGACGTCTGGAGTAACACGCTTTCCAAAGTCAAACGCTGTGATCTGGCTTTTGTTGCGCTCTGCACTCGTATCCCTCTCAAGCCGACTCATAATGGAGTCCCCTATGACAAAGCAAAAACTGGAAGAAAGAATAGATAGAGGAACAGCTGGGAACATTATCTGTGCTCGCCTGCACACGTGTACTCTCACAGACTTCCATGGCAGTCACATGTCATTATCCGCTTTGCATCCAAAGACTGGTGTTTCGCTCAAGACGGGATAGGAGCGGAGCGCTGGACGAGTCAGGGAGCGACAGACACAATGGAAAGAGATGCTTCGCACGCGTCTACCCGTTTGCATTCGAACCATCCCCGCAATTACGGGTGCGAGAGCCGCGCCAGAATTGTCTGAGGCAGATGATGGGGTGGAAGTAGCACAGACGCAATGGTGTTGGTGTATAGCACTGCTCAAAAATCATTTTGCGGGGTGGCTGTGTTGTGAATAAATGCACTGGAAAGCCCCCGGCTCAAGAATTCAGGATTACCTCCCCTGACAGGATGAACAAGAAAGCAGTCCCTGAAGACCAGTGGTTTACAGCGGCCTTCGTGACAAACCGTGGGCCTATCTTAGGCTACAGTAATCAAACTTGAGGCCTACCGGACAGACAGGAAAATGTGTTCTTCACAGAAGGAAAAGGTCTGACAACGAAATGTATGAGCAGAAAGCATGTATATCATTGAAATAGTTTTCACCCGATCTTAATTAAAAGAGCACAAACAAATAAACACAGAAGCGCGATACAGTATTCCCCTGCAGACATTAAACAAATCATCTTTGGAAAATTCGATTAGATATCGCTGCTCGCTACTCGTCACGCATTCTAGTTCCCTAGAGACTTCGCCTACCGGCGAAAGTGTCTCTAGCCCAGTTGACATCACGTGATAGAAGGTTTTCGTCCTAAATATACAAATGGAGTTCACACGAGAGGCTTGTGTATGTATGCATGTATGTCAGTAATTTATAGAGCGCCTGAATTCAGCACTTCTGCTGCTCTTCGGCGCTTTACACAGCAGCATATTGTCGTTTCAGTCTTGGAAGAGGAAGGTCTTTAGGCCTCTTTTGAAGCTGGACAGAGACGGGGCAGCCCTGAGTGGTTCTGGGAGAGAGTTCCACAGCCTCGGGGCGGTAGCAACAAAAGCTCTGTCTCCTCATATTTTGGACTTCACTTGGGCACATCTGAGGAGAACACTATTGGCCGATCTGAGATCGCGGGCTGGTTTATACAGATTGACCAGGCCACATAGGTACGATGGCATATTTTCCTCTTTGAGACATTTGTAGACGAGTGTGCAGATCTTGAAGACAACTCGCTTGTGGACAGGTAGCCAGTGCAGATCTTTGAATACTGGGCCGATGTGTTCCGTCTTCTTCACTCTTTTCGCCATTCTGGCGGCACAGTTCTGTATGCGTTGAAGCTTGCAGAGTGTCTTTTTGGGGAGGCCCTGTAGTATAGGATTGCAGTAATCCAATCTGCCAATAATCAGTGCATGAACCAGTGCTTGTGGGAGAGCCGATCTGCTCCCTGACATACGCCGTTAAAGTAGTTCTAAGACTATTTCGCACAAAACTCTTAACTTACTATTATTGAAGCAATAAACAAGCGTTTATTCGATAAAATAAAATGTTTGTGTTGACATGGAAAGACGTTTTGACATCTGAATGATTTCTGTTAAAAGTGGAGAAACAAATAGTATCAGAACGAACTATGTTTGCCGCAATGCTGTAATGCGAAGGGTCAAGTCTATTACGCATTTATTGCGAACTGTGCCAGAGTCAATACTGACTCGGGTTCACATAATGCTCGTCATGTTCATCAAAGACCGACTGATCATAGGTGAATAACGATTGCTCAGCATCTATATGTTTCATTTCCCTCCGTCGTATGCCAGTGAAAACTCAAACCATAGAAATATAATGTATATGCAACTTATTTCCATTTCTGGTACATTTGTATTGTGTGTGTACTTCGTTTGTTGCCGGAAAAATAATTCTTCTTGAACTTGCGGGATGTGCGTACTGTAGCCGACGTTCGCCTGCGCGGAGTAAACGCATGGATTTCGGATTCCTTCGTGCGACGTTCGACATAATCGTCTCGATATGTGATCGTGTGTGAGGCTGAAGTGCGGGGGGAAAAAAGACAAAAAAGATATTTCAACAAAAATATAATGTATTTATTTATTAATCTTATAGAGAAACACCCCACCCCACCCCTCCTTCTCAGAATGCTCAAAGAAGAAATGGTTAATTTTTGCAGTATCATAAATGTCAGGAAAGTGTATCCGTGACTTAGTTCGCTGACAACTTTACTCCCCGTTTTCCATAAAACAGTCATTCTACTTTAGCCGTGTTTCTAGTGCACGGTCACACTGGATCGTGCTCACCTCCTTCGGATGCGACTGATGTTGTGTCAGAGAGCACGCAGGGCGAAACGGGGAACCTCCCGCTTGCAGAAGCAACATCTGTGACGTGACCTAAGTCGCGACAATGGCCACCCGACATTCTACCACGTCAACGCAAAAAAAAAAGAGAGAAGAAAATCAGTTGTAGACTTTAGTGGCATAGCTGGTAGGTTTTCATAGTATCATGCTATGTGTGAGTGATCGTTTAATACTGAAATTAGTTGACGATACGTTACGTATTTCGATTATGCAGGATTGTTTTTCTCGTTCTGACGAGGCAGTGCTAACAATTAGGGCCTACCGTTCACAGACTGTGTGAATTTTAAAAGATCGTATTATCATTTCGCCATTATTCTCTTAGTTTTCGAAAAAAAGTTTACAAGTAAGTCTTTACTCGTAGTTTAGCGACACATCTGTGTTGTTTTTGAGAAGGAGTGCAAAGAAATTAGGAGACTAATGAGGGAAAGTTGTTTATAGATTTGACTGGAAGTGACTTCACGGACACCAACATCAACAAAATCGAGGGAGAGCACAGAACTACCCCACTATACGTGTAAAATCGTATACAGTATGTCTGCGACAGATATAACGATGTAAGCGTGTTTGCAACTATGAATTCCTTTGCTTATGACTGACAAGTTTGCAGAGTGTGTGGTGCGCCTGAGTTGTGTTTCTGACAATACAGCGTTTCGAAAACAACTCCGTCAGGTCGACACTTTCAGTGATTCCGTAGTAAATACTAACTTCTTATCGGACGTGTGAAATAAGGTGGTCATGGACAAGAGTAGGAGTGCGCGCGAGCGCGTGTGTGAATGTGTGTGTGTGTGTGTGTGTGTGTGTGTGTGTGTGTGTGTGTGTGTGTGTGTGTGTGTGTGTGTGTGTGTGTGTGTGTGTGCGTGTGTGTGTGTGTGTGTGTGTGTGTGTGTGTGTGTGTGTGTGTGTGTGTGTGTGTGTGTGTGTGTGTGTGTGTGTGTGTGTGTGTGTGTGTGTGTGTGTGTGTGTGTGTGTGTGTGTGTGTGTGTGTGTGTGTGTGTGTGTGTGTGTGTGTGTGTGTGTGTGTGTGTGTGTGTGTGTGTGTGTGAGTGTGTGTGCGTGTGCGTGCGTGTGTGTGTGTGTGTGTATGTGTGTGTGTGTGTGTGTGTGTGAGTGTGTGTGTGTGTGTGTGTGTGTGTGTGTGTGTGAGTGTGTGTGAGTGTGTGTGTGTGTGTGTGTGTGTGTGTGTGTGTGTGTGTGTGTGTGTGTGTGTGTGTGTGTGTGTGTGTGTGAGATGTGTGTGTGTGTGTGTGTGTGTGTGTGTGTGTGTGTGTGCGTCCTTGTGTGCTTGTATGTGTGTGCGTCTCTCTCTCTCTCTCTCTCTCTCTCTCTCTCTCTCTCTCTCTCTCTCTCTCTCTCTCTCCTTCCGTCTCTCAACACACTACTCCACTCCCTCTCTCTTCACTTTAGCTCCAAACCCCCCTCCCCCTTCTTTACCCCCGCCCTCCCATCTTTGTCTCTCTGCTGTGAAGCGAGGCAGGCAAGTGAGGCAAGTCAGGGTGGATGGGTACCCATAAAAACAGTGACTGCCACGCGACACCAGTCGTGAGTGACGGAAAGGAGAACCATATGGAAAGAGGCATACCTGGCGGATTGAAGAGCAAGACAATGCGACCTGCACAAGATGGCAAGCGATCGCTCTGCCCGATTTCGCTCTTTACTCGACTTTTTTCCAAGTTGTTTCGCATGTCTCCTACGCATGTTTTGAGTCAAAGCCGCATCTATTTCTGGTGCACGCAATGTGACAAATGGCCTCCAGAGCCCGTCCCCTCTGAATTATCGCCTGCAGTGGGAAATTAAGATGGAGTGTGTCTCCTTGGGTCGACGATCCTGCTTTGGTTTCAGCTGTCATTTTCGTCTTTTGCTTTTGAAAGTGCTCCTTTTGTTTCCTGCAAACGCAAGATGGTGAACGGAGGCCTTCGTGCACGTTGTCCCCCCTCGTGACTGTCTGCCCCCCCCCCCTCCCCCCCCCCCCCGACGTGTATGGACCCTCTGGAGGCCCTTTTGATGGTGTCCCAGCGTTGTTGCTTCGTGACTGAGCGGTCATTATTGGGGAGAGACGGAGTCACGATAAACCATTGCGTTTGACGAGGTTTGGGTAGGGGGTAAGAACACACCCACCGCGTCTTTCTATGCGAGTCTAAGATGGGACTAACTAGGCAAATCGGGGTTTGACTTGCTCTTACTCTTACCAGGTGGTCCAGTAATTTTTCATGATCAGTGGCCCTAAATAGCCCACAAAGGCTGACAGGGCCGTAAAACTTCATCCTTACACCCATCCATCCACCGTCCATCCTTTATCCATCCATCCACCCATCGATCCATCCACCCATCGATCCATCCATTTAGTCAGTCATGTATTAATTCATTCGTTTGTTCATTTATTTATTAATTCGTTCGTTCGTTCGCTCGTTCATTTATTCATTCATTGTGATGAGGTGTGGACAGCACACAGGAGTGACATGCTTTTTATCTCATTTTTTCGCAACGGCATCGAATGAGTGAAGTGTTTTGGCGTCCAACACTGAAAATGAAACAAGGGCATGCGTTCGACGTAAGTGGACAACAATAAAATCATGTTTGATAATTTTAGCAAGTGATAAGGTATTGTTTGTAAATGTTGGTACTGTTAGTGACAGTCTATTTACTGAGTAAATTTTGTGATTGTAGTTGTTATGGTGATGACATTGAGGTGATTGTGGTAGTGCTGAGATGGTAACAATAGCGATGGTGAGGGCGTTGGGGGGTGGGGTGGGGGTGGGGTGGAGGGCTGCAGTGTCGCAAGGCTGCCTTCGCTAATGATGTTGTCCGTTGAAGTTCTGGTAGCGTTTGCATGTGAATAGTGAGCAGAATGCAAAATAAAGCGATAGATTCACTCTTGTAATTAAAGAGCTGGCGCAGATATTGATGGCAAATCCATGAGCAATATTTACATGCCTAGCGCAAATCCGAGAGAAACAAAGCAGTACCTTTTTGAAAATTCATATTGATTGTTTGAAAGCATCGCTGCATCATCAGTCTCCGTCAGTTCCCGCCACCCACCCACTTTCAAAGAAAGAGAGAAAGAACAAAAAAAGCGCGAGAACAACGAAACAGGGCTATGGTGCACACAAAACATACAAGCGCGCACACATAAACTTAAGTAATCACCCAGTGAAGCCTATATTTGCGCACTCTCACTTCTTGACATATATCATTTTAACACTGGTCCGTCCCCACTCTTCCTCCTTCCACCCCCCACCCCCACCCCACCCCAGCCCCAGCTCTTCAATCCCACCTCACCTATTCGTCATACCGCGTACGTAAGAATTTGTGTCTTGCTACATTCACCGACACAAGGGCAAACAGAGCACATGGTGAACCTTTTTACAATCAGAAAAGGGCTGAACGAGAGAGAGAGAGAGAGAGAGAGAGAGAGAGAGAGAGAGAGAGGGAGGGAGGGAGAGAGAGCGAGAGGGAGAGAGAGAGAGAGAGAGGGAGGGAGGGAGGGAGGGAGGGGAGAGAGAGGGAGGGAGGGGAGGGAGGAGAGGGAGGGAGGGAGGGAGGGAGAGAGGGAAGGAGGGAGGGAGGGAGGGAGGGAGGGAGGGAGGGAGGGAGGGAGGGAGGAGGGAGGGAGGGAGGGAGGGAGGGAGGGAGGGAGGGAGGGAGGGAGAGAGAGAGAATCCACAAAGACTTTTACCTATCATCCATGTAGTCTTCGATTCTTTCATCCCTCGTGTAAAGTTGATTCAATAAATCCTACAATCATCAACTAAGACTTATCTTTCCTTCCTAAGTCCTTCCCCTTTTTCATATTTGAATCATGCGACATCTGGCATCTCCAGTAAAAATTATACGAGGTTGATAGTATTTAATGGAATATACTCTAAAGGTTAATTCTACACGGGTAATTGATTTCGCACATGTATACCGACAAATTCCTTTATAAAAATTCTCGGCTGGTGCAGGATGCCCATGACGGAGATGAAAGGTGAAAGCCCTCATATGCAAGCATTCCTAGTGTCATTGAGGTCTGGTCTCCCAATAGTCTGCCCCTCACTCTCTTCTTTGGGGTCTCTCTTACACCCCGCTTTCATCCACCATGATCCGTGTAATAGTAAGCAGAAATTACAGGGTAGGCGAGCGCGACCAAGCAGAACTCTCGTTCCGAACTGTTATTACTCCGCTCCCCTCCCCGACTGTCTTTCTTCCCTACCACAGGTGGTCGGTGTCGGGTGGCTCCTGCTCCACGGTACCCCAACGTCCCCTGGATCCACCCCAAAGAGAGACAGATCCACCCGGCAACACCTTTCCAATGTGATTACAGGGGACACAGGGGTGATGTTCCTCGGTTCATGAAGGGCTGCGTGGAAACGGTGTGTGCACAGCTGCTTATCTACCCCGAAGTCAGCGTCCCACCCGGAATAAAAGCCCCGCGACTACAATGGATGCCCCGCGAGCGTCGCGGGCGGATTCTGTGTGTGTTTGTTTTTGAGGGTACCGGCGGAAAGCTGAGTGAGTGATGGCGAATTCAGCAGAGGAAGCAGAACGCGTGTGATGTGCGGTCACGCTCATTCCCAAAGGTGCCTTGTTCCAGGGCAAGGATGCAGAAACTTTTATTCCACACGCGACTGAATGAACTCATCACATTGTGCCTTCAGCAGATGACTGCATTCTCTCCTTATATCGATGGGCCATATCAGAGTAGATGAAAAAGGTATAAAAACCCCGTTTGATGTTTTTCGGATTCTCTTTGTGATGGC
The DNA here is from genome assembly GCA_034096865.1 of Theodoxus fluviatilis. Taxonomy (NCBI): domain Eukaryota; kingdom Metazoa; phylum Mollusca; class Gastropoda; order Cycloneritida; family Neritidae; genus Theodoxus; species Theodoxus fluviatilis. Next base: position 20,722 of record JAWQFJ010024450.1, on the reverse strand, counting down.
CATTACTTTGTCAGGAAAAAAAGACACTTGTGATCAGAGAAGTAGTTCCTTCGCAAAGCAAATTACAACGCGAACGCCGCTCCCCCCCCCCCCCCCTTCCTACCTTCTCTTCTCTTCCCACCCCACCCCCAACCCCCACATCCCTCCTTCCTTTCCTCTCCTCCCCCTCCTTTCCTGTCTTTTTCATCATCCATCCACCTTTCTTGAGGCTAATAAATGATACCACTGTGTCGATCCATATACAAACGGAATGTTTGCAAAGTTTTCTCATCAAACCACCAACGCTTAAATCTTGGCAAACCTCGCACGCTTAACTGTTTTACCTTTCAAAACCCCGAGACTCCCTATCTTTATGAAAATTGATATCGGGAAACAATATATTAGTGTGTTTGAAGATCCGATTCGATCTTGATTCTAGCGAGTTCTCGCTTCTCGAGTATTCCCTCACCGAACCGAAGCGCAAATCTCGCGTCAGAGTGACCTCAGACCTTCGACCCTGAAACTTTAACCCCAGGTCATGATAGAAGATGAGAGGCGGGTGGGTTGATGGTTGGGTGGGGAGACAGAAGGACAGAAAGAAGAGGCAGGGTGAAACGAGGTGAAATACGTCCCTGTCTCACGAAGCAACGTGAGAGATGACTTCTGCAGGTCACGGTGACCGGGACATAAGGTCACAAGCATGACCCCAGCAGCCGGACCAAGACAAACTCGACAAAGATGTATTATCACTGAACTCTCCGTGTGAACAGGAAAAGATGGAGAGAAAGAGAGAGAGAGAGAGAGAGAGAGAGAGAGAGAGAGAGAGAGAGAGAGAGAGAGAGAGAGAGACTTTGACTTTGACTTTTTATTGTTTTTAGGCCGACCGCCCATTACAATTTTGCATGATAGATTACAGGTGGACGAGTCACATGATACATAATCAACTGCAGTTTTCCTCTCGACGATTCATAGCATAGTGGATATACATAGCCACATTTCTTAATGTTATCATATTTGTAGTGGACATCAATTGGAAAATATTTATTCCTGGAGTCAGATGTTGTCCGAGGAATTTTTTTCGTAAGTCATCATAGTGTGTACATTGTACCAAAAAGTGGTTTTCATCTTCATTTTCTCGACAAAAGGGGCATTTCAGGTCATTGCTCAGTGGAGTAAAACGGTGCCTATTTGTAGAGAGAGAGAGAGAGAGAGAGAGAGAGAGAGAGAGAGAGAGAGAGACAGACAGACGCATACACACACGCACGCGCGTATGCAGACAGACATACACTCGTTCGCACGCACGCACGCACACGCACATGCACACGCACGCACACACACGCACATGCACGCACACGCACACAGACACAGACACATACACACACGTACGCACTCAGACACGCACAAACACACACACACACACACACACACACACACAAACACAAACACAAACACACACACACACACACACACACACACACACACACACACAAGCTAACAAACAGGCACACAGCGCACATACATGTACTTAGAGACACATGCGGATAGTAGTGCAAGATCAGGTGGACAAATCAGTGACTGAAAATGAACTCTCTACTGCGCAGTGATGGCTTCCAGGTTTCTCACTCGGAGAGGGCGCGCCTACGAGAGAAGCCCTCCACGGCGTTGTCGCGCCTGGAACATCCGGTCTACCAGGAACACTTGATGTTAAACCCCTTGTATGCTGGCAACAGGATGGAGCACGGACAATTTGCTTTGAGTGGCACAGCTGACAGGATATCGCCCCACGCCGAGCGAGTGTCTGTCACCTCATCCCCCTGATCCACACAACTGCAGTCTAACCAGGACGGAGCAGCCCAGACTCCTCTTGTACTGAAACTCTCTTTCTGCAGCAGGCCGCCTGGGAAGCTCGGCAGTCAGGAGCTGCAGCTGATGAGGGAGGTATCGAGCGGCTCCAGCTCTTTGTTGTGCGCAACCCGATGGTCCACTTGATAACTGATGTCAAGCTCTTCAGTTGTCGATCGTTGATTTAGTGTCACATGCGCACTGCAATGTGCGTTCTGAGGCGATGAAAAGCAAACGAAGGGTAGGTTCAGACTCAAAACTCGGCGCGAAAACAACAAACAGTACGAGCACTGGATGAAAACGTTTCTTTCCACTCCTAGAAACCAAAACACCGTTTTAGCAAGACTTTGATAAAGAGAAGGGAATGAAAAATGAGGGTGATAGTTGATGGGGGAGGAATAGCATTGTGAACGGCACACCACACTAACACTCCATCCCAGTAAAGTTTCTTCCGAAAGAAAATTGTCTGGCACAACTTGGTGAAGTTTTCCGTTTCCATGGCGACAAATGCCGTGAAACCACTTGAAAACTGAATCTTTCTCGGTGCAGCCCTGCAGTGTTTTTTCTCCGAATAAGGGGTATCTTTACGCATCATCCACAGCGATACAAACACATTGCAAGTATCGATTACACGAAATGGCATCACACATCAACTTAGACAGGGGTGGGTGGTTTGTTAAATGGAAGGAGGGTGAGGCTGGGGTAGGGGGGTGGGGCTGGGGTGGGTGGATGAACATCAAGGTCGGAGTTGCATAGATATGGATCACGAGCAGACAATGGGGTGGAGCTTTGGGGTCAAGAAATGGGGTGGGGATGGGGGTGGGGGAGCAGTGGATAGTTTTGTTGGCGTTGTTAAATTTTTTGCCGCCTATTTTCTGGTTGTATTATATAGGGGTCGAGCTCACTTATATCAAACAAGGTTACGGGATCTTGATTCGACTCTTTCTGTTGAGCAAACCAACTGTAAACTTTGCCTAGAGCGATCACAGCTATTCTTTTATCAGATCTCGAAGTTCAGCCAAGATCCTTACATGTAAACGGGCGGTGTTGCTACAGAGTTGTGGGCTGAACTTTAAAAAAAGCACACACACGCAAGCACACACACACACACACACATGTACGCACGCACGCACACACTCGCGCGGGCGCACGCACACGCACACACAGGCATATGCCCCCCCGCGCGCGCACACACACACACACACACACACACACACACACAAACACACACACACACACACACACACATACATATACATCAACACCTACACAAGTTTTCAGTAAACAGTATGGTCATACATCTCCAAAAATGTGAGACATATCAACGATTAAAATAGAAAGAAAGAAAGAAATGTCGTTGAAATATTCCACACGGAGTTTAAATCGCCGATGTCGTTCATGTTTCCTATAACCAAGGTAACCGACGCCTCATGCCCGAGTTTACTTGTAAACTGGAGTCAAAGAGGTAAGCTCCCAGCAGCTTTAGCTCATCGATTCCCAAATATACAGGACAGCCCGTGTATTCCACATCCGTTACAAACTGACATTGGAGACCCCCCACGAAACCTTTGATGCACCACCACATTTTGTTCTGCGAAGTTCGTATTGCTCATAGCCACATGAACAGCACCTGCGTCCTTCATAATCCTTGTCAGGCAAGGCTCGTTTCGCAGCAGTCTCGCTGTCGAGCGAGTCTAACCGAAAGCTTAGTAGATTTCGTCGTGCGTGTTCAGCTTCTCATTGAGGACATTGATTTAGTTAAAATTCTTGCGGGTGAAAAGAAAAGGTTTCCAAAGAAAGACGAAGATAGCTCCTACGTAACTGTCTACTACTGACCAATCAAACCTCACATTTAACATACGTAACATCCACGGCAGTATGAAAAGGAGAAAACCTCGATAAACCTCTATTACAACCGATGAAGTGAATGCATAACACGTCATAACCATCTGTTTCCATGAAGCGGGGACCTCTGACATTACTTCCAGCGAAATCATTACGGGGTCCGCTTCGGGAAAGGCAAACATTTTCGCTGGCAACATGTGCAGTTCATCGAGGGGAAGAGAGCCTTCTTTCATTGTGTTAACCACGTATTCGGGGTGTGTGGAGTGTGTGGGTGTAGGTTTGTGTCCTGGCTCAGTGAGGTGTTCAGATAAAGGATCTTCATCTAGCGACACATTGTGAGTCGTCAGGCGTCACACTGAGATGACGCTGGAGGTGGCCTGTTGTGTCGCAATGGCCGCCACAGGCAGTTTACCTCCTCTTTCTATGAAGATACCATGGAAATGAGTAGCATCAGGTACAAAAGGAGAGACATTTAAGGCTGCCCTTCTTTATCCCACAGTCTTTGTTGTGCTAGAAGAATGGAGGTGATTGTACCATGTGTGTGTGTTTGCGCGAGCGCGCGTGTGTGCGTGCGCGGTGTGTGTGTGAGTGCATGTGCATACGTGTGTGTGGTGTGTGTACTTGCGCGTGTGTGTTTACGTGTATGTCAGTATCTTGTGTGTGCGTGCGTGTGATTGTGGGTGGGTGTGCCTCTGTGAGTGAGAGTGAGTGAGTGAGTGAGAGTGAGTGAGTGAATGAGTGAGTGAGAGAGTGAGTGGGTTGGTTTGTGGGTGGGTGAGTGAGTGAGTGAGTGAGTGAGTGTGTGTGTGTGTGTGTGTGTGTGTGTGTGTGTGTGTGTGTGTGTGTGTGTGTGCGTGCGCGTGTGGGCAGCCCATGCAGGTGAGTACATGTTCATGTGTTTCATGATGTGTGTGTGTTTGTGCGGGTGAGATAGAGAGAGAGAGAGAGAGAGAGAGAGAGAGAGAGAGAGAGAGAGAGAGAGAGAGAGAGAGAGAGAGAGAGAGAGAGAGAGATGGGGGGGAGGTGGGGCATGGTGGCTGGGGGCATGCAATAAAGTCCCAGAAAATAATTTTTTAAATGGTGTTAAACAATTGTGGGACCTAGATGTACAGGACATGATGTGCTGAATTCAGATGAAGCATTCCCATCTCAAGCCAAAATGGTTTTTCATCCAGCGATTTATAAACCAGTTATGTGGCAACAACATGAAAAACACCCTCTTAAAACACACTCTATATATTTGTCCCTGATATAAAACCATAACGCGTGATCTGTTTGTTCGTACCGTAGCACTTCTAGTCCAGGATTTTCAGAGAGATTGTAGATCTGTTTTGTTTCATCACGGATACGAGGACACGGCGTTTGGTGGATTTGCACGCGATCCAGAATTGACCTCAGGACGCCATTGCAAAGCGAGCAGGCAAGCGACTGCCGTAAGTGCCAGGGCGGTCACAGATAGCTTACTGCGCCCAACGACCCGGCACGAGCCTCTCCTCCTTTGTAGAGTACATCAAGCACTCATTTCCATACAGTCTATCTTGTCGCGTGCTCGGACAATCGGCGCTGTGGCGGTAAACGCATGCACTGGCAGTTCCTCCCTTGCTCCTCGCTGCGTCCCCGAACCACACAATGACAGGAAACCGTTATTAGTTCATTTACGGCCCAAGTTCACGCTGAGGTTTTTGTGACACCTACGGCCCCAGTTTAGGGCGGCCATTGTTCCAGAAGACGTTGAACCCTGACACTAATTCCTGCAGCCCGGGCACACGGGCTCGCAAGTACCGCCCCCGAATCGCCACGCCTAAAAGGAGCGATCAAACCCCTTGCACAAAGTATATTCGCCGGAGTTTGCACAGCAATATAACAATCAAATAAGATCCTCAATGCACACCCGCTGGGGCGAAGGGTCGCTGGCGAATGCGATCTGTGGGGATAATGGGGACGCAATTGTGCGTGACCTTATTTCGCCGATGCGGAGCGCCTCGTTGCAGGCAACTTCCTCTCATTTTCGCCCCGCTGTTGACTTCCCTCCTCTCCAACGTGCTGCATGTGCCCTTTTCCGCACTTGCAGCTCGAGAGCCATCATCAGGGCCCGTGCTTTCTGTGTCACGTGGGCTGCACGGAGGTCACGCGCGAGAGCGAGGTTCGAGCGGAATGAGGCAAAGCTGCTGCCTTTGCTCCCGTGTGGCAAAATCCCGTCTCCTCAGAGCGTTTCCTGCGCAGCACCAGGTCGCCGAATTATTCTTCGACGTGTGGCCCCGATAAATCACAATATAACCTTCCAAACTATTCGAAACCATTCACCCTGCCCGTCCCCGAGGTTTTCTTCCCTTCTGGCTGGTCGTTTCTAGCTCCACACGTGCCGCTGCTTGAGCGCTCTTCTGGTTCCATCTGCTGCATCCGCCGATTAGGATCTAAATAAGCTATTCGTCATCTTGACTGGATTCTCGTCAAACCGACTGGTGGTGATGGGAGTGCTTATGCCGTTTGTTGCGTCGGAGGCTGTTCGTTCTCGGCTGCCTCTTTTTCTGGTCGTTAGGATAGTACTGGTGGAAGACAAGTTCGGCTGTCGCGTGGTTGTCGCTTTGGCCGTTGGCCCGAGATCCACTTTCTCGCATCGCGCTTTGATACATGATCTTACACCCTGCTTCTGCTTCTCCTGCCCCGTCCCTTCTCTCGTTTCTGCTCCTACTGTTCCTGTTCTTTCTTCTCCTCCTGCCTCTGCTCCTCCTTCTGTTTCTCTGTCCTTGCTCCTCCTCCTCTTCTTCTTCTTCTTCTTCTTCTTTCTTTCTTTCTTTCTTTCTTTCTTTCTTTCTTTCTTTCTTTCTTTCTTTCTTTCTTTCGTTCTTTCTTTCTTTCTTTCTTTCTTTCTTTCTTTCTTTCTTTCTTCTTCTTCTTCTTCTTCTTCTTCTTCTTCTTCTTCTTCTTCTTCTTCTTCTTCTTCTTCTTCTTCTTCTTCCTATTCTTCTTCTTCTTCTTCTTCTTCTTCTTCTTCTTCTTCTTCTTCTTCTTCTTCTTCTTCTTCTTCTTCTTCTTCTTCTTTTTCAGTTTCTGCTTCCTATCTTCCTCCTATTTTCTCTCTGGCACGCTGTAGTTGACGACAAGCTTGAGATGACATGCACTCGAATGACTAATCATGCCAACCTTACACGTTTAGGTACGTCTGTCATCTCACTGATAGCTACGGATGATCTCCGGCATATGTGACTCGCGACACACTGTCTCTCGTTTTGTGCCGTGAACAAAGAAAGTAAAACACAAAACCATGCGATAGTTTTTGTGTTCGGATCCGTACCTGCATGTGAGCCACATGTGCGCATAGAGGACTTTGATGTTCCCTTTGTTTCGCACAAAGACTGAGCCGATGGTGTTACAACTATTCCTTCTTTATTTTTTGGTCTGCTTGGAATTTACCATTTGTAACACTGCATCCCCCGCTAAGAGGTGTAGTCTTGTTCTGCGTCCTTTTTTGTGGCAGTTCATGAGCTTTGTGTCGCGACTGTTAGCAATTGTTGGATTTACATCTACCAGTGACTTATATGCGCTTTGTTGCTTGACACAAGGACTTGCGCTATCGTTTTGACTGGAACGTATACATGGAGCAGGAACATTAAAGATATTTGTCGTATAATACCGTGCATGAGAAAACAAGGCTACAGTACGGAATATGACCAAATAAGATGTTCAACATCAACATTATTTATTCATACATGCACATTCAAGAAAAAAGTGTATGTTTATTGAGGAAATATTTTTACAAATGTACAGTGATGTAAATATAAGGAAAACGTCCACTACTCAAAAGAATTCAATGGCCACCTTCTTTTTCGGCACTGTTTACAAGAACTCTGTTTTAATAAAAAGACGCGTCTTTTTTTTGGACAAAATAGTTGTTTTAAATGAAACCCAAAGTGTTGAGATCAGTTCATGAGAAATGCTCAACACTGGGCTACAAAAGAAACGGAAAATTCTCGTTAAAATGTTCAATTTCCAAACGCCTGTGGCTGACCGAGCAGACAAGTGCAGACTGAAAACTGCTCTGCACATGCAAGCTGAATCTTTTCTGAGCACATGTCAGCCAGTTGCAATGACGAATGGCCAGTTGAAACACAGTTTCTTTGTAATTTTCAACCATGCCCCCAAGACGCCGCCTAACTGACGCTGAAAGAGGAATTGCCATTGCGTGGCTCAATGAAGATGTCGCAGTGCGGGAAGTTGGCAGGCGACTCCGAGTGACACATTCCGTCATTCAGAGGCTAAGAGACCGCTTCCATGGCACTGAGAGTGTGCAGGAGCCACGCACGCCTGGACGCCGTCGACTCACGACCAGACAGCAAGACCGTTACGTCATCCTGTCGGCCCTACGCAACAGAACCGCCACTGCCAACGTGCTCAGAGGGCAGCTGCAGGCAGCAACCAACGTTACCATCAGTGATCAGACTGTTCGCAACAGTCTGCATGCCTTAACATGCGATCAAGGCGCCGAGCGGTGCGACCGCCCCTCACCCAAGCTCATCGGGCAGCTCGCCTGGCTTTGACACGACGTCATTTGGCCTGGACCAGGCAGCAATGGTCCAGGGTGCTGTTTACTGACGAGTCTCGCTACACTCTGTCCTTCAACGATGGTCGAATTCGCGTCTGGAGACGAGCTGGAGAGCGCTTCTTCGACGCAACGGTCGTGGAGCATGGTCGCCATGGCGGCGGTTCTCTGATGGTATGGGGTGGCTTCAGTCTTCACCACAGAACCCCCTTGCACCGCGTCCAAGGCAATCTGACCGGCGTCGCCTACAGAGACAACATCCTGCAGCCCATTGCCTTGCCTGCCCTTCAGGCCGTGGGACCAGGCTCCGTACTGCAGGACGACAACGCTCCGGCACACAGATCGCGGGTCGTCACCAACTTCCTGCAGCAGCAACAAGTCACCAGGATGGACTGGCCTGCCCGATTACCTGATATGAACCCGATCGAACACCTCTGATATGTTCTAGGGCGACAGCTTCGCGCCAATCACCCTCCTGCACCAAACCTCAACATTCTGTTTCAGAATATGGACCAGGAGTGGCAGGCAATTCCCCACAACACCCTCCAGACTTTGGTCAGGTCCATGCGACAACGCTGCGTCCGAGCAAATGGCGGCCACACTCGTTTTTGACACTTTTTGTGACATGCTCTTGGCTCTGATTTTTGAAAATAGAGGTGTGTCCATTTCATTAAATTTTTTGCAAACATTAATTTGTATTAACACCTGAAAATATCATTGATCGATCGACAAATGAATGAATTAATGACTTTTGACTTTCTTCAGTGATCCGTGTCGTTCGTTAAAAATGGCGTGTAATAAGGCAAGTGGCCCTTGAATTCTTTTGAGTAATACATATATATGTGACATAGTTTGCTGATGACTTTTCTCAGCATTTTCTAAAAAAATGTATTTCCTACTCTGGCATTGTTTCTCATGCAGGCTTACACTTATTAAGATTCGCGGATGTGAAAAAAAGTCTTCAACCAAACTACTACTATACTCAGGGATATAAGAAACGCGAAAAGGTTAGTGTGTATTTTTTATATTTTAAATACAATATTGAGATATTTTGCGTACAGTGCTATGCATTTGCACTCTTAACTACCGCACAACGTGCACATTTCGTGCACAGCGTTCTGTTTACAGTGGCAAAGGACGGTCAAATGCGACATGGTGATCGCCTCATGGGAGGCACATGCAAGTTATGCAGCAAAATGTGCTTGCTGTAGCAGTGTTCAGGGGTTGTACCTCAATAAAAAGCAGGCCTGAAAATTTTCTCTTTCCTTTTCATCAGTCCTCAGCAGCGATGCCAAGACTTAGCGCAGAAGAACGCAACCGAGCGCTTGGCCATTTGGAGGCTGGTGTTCCTCGCAGAAGAGTCGCCAACCTATTCAATGTTCACCTCTCGACTATCTACCGTCTAGAGCACGGTTGGTGATGGACCACGGTCAGGCAGGCCTCGAGCTACGACCCCCTCGGCAAGACCGCTACATTTTAAGAAGCCATCGGCAAGAAAAGTTCCTGAAGGCGACTACCACGTCGGCAAACTTGCCAGGCAATGCCCAACGTCGAGTCAGCGCCAGGACAGTGCGCCGTCGCCTCAAGGAGAACGGGCCACTAAACCGTAGTCCAGCTCCAGGACCAGTGCTGACTCATCGTCATCGCCAGGCTCGTCTCCAGTGGGCTCAGGCTAGAATCAACTGGCGCAGGCAACAGTGGGGACGTGTGGTGTTCACAGATGAGTGCAGATTCTGCATTGATGAAGCATGCGGACGTGTTAGGATATGGCGAAGGCGTGGCGAGCGCTTCCATCCTGATTGCATCTTACAAAGAAACCCGTGGGAAGGCCCTAGCGTCATGTTTTGGGGTGGGATCAACCTGAGCCGACCGCTGGAACCTGTGATCTTTCAGAATGTGGGTCCAGGCAGAGGAAATGGGGTGAATGCGCAGCGCTACATCAACCAAGTGTTGACACCCCATGTTTTGCCATTTCGGGGCAACCACCCAAACATGGTGTTCCAGCAAGATAATGCCACTTGTCATACTGCACATGCAATGGCTGCAGCAGCACAACATCAACACCAAGCCTTGGCCCGCTCTAAATCCCGATTTAAATCCAATTGAACATTTGAGGGACGAAATGAAAGGTGGATCAACAATCTCCAGCCCAAACCAACTACGGCAGCACAACTTCGTCAGGCCATCCTGCAGGTGTGGACCAACATCTCAATGGCCACTATCAACCGCCTGATCCACTCGATGCATGGAAGATGCCGTGCCGTCATCAATGCGAGGGGCGGTTATACGAGATATTGACTTTTTAAAGGCCTTTGCTGTTAGCCAGACTCTTTGAATCAGTGTGTTATTGTTATAAACTTAATCTACGACACTGATTGTTTAATGTCGTATTCCATGAAATTCCTCAAAACGTTTGTTCTGATTGTTTTCAATGAAATAAATCGTAATACACAAATTTCATTTATATGTTTTCGTATACATCGCTACTGACTTCATTCTGCCATCAGATGAATGCA
>JAWQFJ010024450.1:2500-7500 GCA_034096865.1 Theodoxus fluviatilis | reverse complement strand
CCTCCCCCCCCCCCCCTCCCACCTCTCCACCTATATACTCGACGAGAACCTTTTCGGCGACATGTGCAATCCGAGCATTGAAAAACGGAGAGTTGCTATAACAATCATCTGGTCGATTTGATGTAAATCTTACTCAAATAACTGCCAAACCGCCGAAAACGCCTTTGTTGCACGAAAAAATGATTTGAAAATGGCGGCGTGCGTTTCGAGCGCGGAACAAAAAAAGGAGGTTTGGCACGGAGACTAGACATATTAAAACACCGTTAAATAGGGCCACCCCTAAATTTCCGCCAAAACAACGCGCTAAAATACGAAAATAAAATCGGTAGGTGTCCTCTGCTCTCTGAGCGCGTCTCAGCGTGGCTGGTGAGAAAAAGACGCCGTTAAAAGACTCAGCCAAGGTGGCAGACGACACGGCACGTGGTCTTCTTCGCCATCTATGTAACCTGGCTTTGTCTTCCGTCTCGAACAAGGATTTATGGCGGTAATCCCCACGTGCATCCGAGTTCGCGCGCGCCAGGTCGGCAGCGAAGGACTCGGGCGGAGGGCAAAGAAGAGGCTGCATGTGATTGACGAGGTATTCCGATGAGAAAATGGGGGGTTAGGCCTCGCGCCGGAAATAGAAGAATAGAAGAGTCGGTATTTAACACTGGGGGGGTTATAGATGTGATTAACCTCTCTGGAATGAAAAAAGGGACCCTAGGAAGAAAGAAAGACAAGGTCGAGAAGGGCGAGCGGTGTGCGTGAAAAAAAATATGGGGTTGAAGGGAGAAAGTGTGTGCAGAGTGCGCGAAGAGAAAAGTTACGACTGTTTATTTGCCTTAAAATAAGGAGTTTTTCTAAGTTGAAATTGATCAGTCCTTGCACTTGAAGTCTCGCACCATTGTTTTTTTCTATGGTACTCTGAACAATGAATACATGGCGAATCGTCGACAGGGATTTTAATGGAGGAGGAGAAGAGAGAATCGACTGATAACTTTGGAAGTAGGTACACCAGGATTCAATGTTATTCCACACTATTACACTAAGAGTCCTGAAATGTTGATGACCTATCACAAGTAGTAAGCAGTTAGTAAGGATGCAGATTCCATGTATAATATGCCTCCACAGTGCGATGTATGTACAGAGCTGAAACTTATCCAACTGTATTACTGGATAATAGGGGTGCCAGCTGATGACAAAGGCGCTGAGGGGCTATAGCTGGCAACAGCCTGCGTGACCCAAAGCTGTCGGTCCTACCAAAAGCAGAGAAATATCACTGCCACAAAGCCTCGCACTGAACCAGCTTTGATTCGTTCCATGGACTCTCTCGTCTGCCAAGTCTACATTGGAAGATGAAGGTTGTGTTGCTTAAACACAAAAAACAATCATAATGACGTAACAAGCTTTGACAGAATATTATTTTCATTTCCGATTTCAGACATATTACAACACTCTTGTCCTACTGTAAAACATGGCGACATGTGAATTTGTCCTTACTAAAGTACTGTGCGCATCACCAAAGCAACATCAGGAACTAAGAACGATTGTAAGTCACCATCATCTCAATCTTTAAGTTACTGTAGACTGATGTAGAAGAGTCAAGATAAAGATTAGCCAATTATACTATTTGCAAATCAACAGGGAACTATATAGATAACACAGTGGTAAGGGTATCACCGGATAGGTATCACTCAATGTACTTTCCCACAATGAGAAGAGCATGCAGTTTATGATCTACCCATGTGTCACTTGATCGAAAGTGGGAAACTAATTGTCATGTGAGAACTAGAAGCACACAGGTGGGGTGGGGGCGGGGGGTGGGGGGGGGGGGGGGGGGGGGGGGGGAGGGAAGCCGCCACAGAATACTCGCCAAATGCTCAAAGTCACATGAGAAAGGCTAATTACCCAGAAAGCATACGTCCTACCCTTAGATGGGTTTTCGTAGTTTAACGACATTAACTTGTCGAAGGATGTGGTATTCCTATTTGAATTCACTAAACGGCCGACAAGCACAAAGTCGATTTCTGTTCCGTCTGCCTCTCTCTCTCTCTCTCTCTCTCTCTCTCTCTCTCTCTCTCTCTCTCTCTCTCTGTGTCTGTGTGTGTGTGTGTGTGTGTGTGTGTGGTGTGTGTGTGTGTGTGTGTTTGTTTGTTTGCACGAGAAAAGTCTACTAGAATTCATTTCAAATAGTTACAAGCATGCATGGTTATTAATATTACATACTCAGAAACATCAAGTGCTGTGTCAACATGTTGTTTTAAGAATATCGTCGACGAAAATGTAACATCATGATTAAGCATTAGTACAGTGTGTGCCTTTTGAATGAAAGAGGGGAAAAATAAACGAGTTACCTTCTGCATATGCGAAAGATGTGCCATTCAATTCAACATTGATAAGCGGAAGCTGATTGTGAACGAGTTAGTTTTGATTTGAAGCCGAATTTCAAACTTGATTCTTAAAATGTATGTAATCAAAAATGCGGCATGAACCAACAAAGACTTTTCGAAATCTCGTTTATGCTCCAGCTGTGAGTAGCCTACCTCTAATCGTTGGAGTAATTGCCTCTGACCCTAGTTAACCTTTCCGGATGAGATTGTTACCTGACCTCTCGTTGAAGGTTTCGAGGCAGATGAAGCCAGCGACACTTGCCAGGTTTCTATCACATATCGTGATCTGTCGAATAATAATTGTCATTTGTCCTCAAAATAGAGCCGCTACTTCCATTTTGAACGTGTCATGCCGTTGGATAGGGCGAGGAGCGCCTGCGTAGAGGATGGTTGGTAGTTTTACCCTTATCTTTCATCTCGACCCCAGCTCAGGACTGACTCTGGGTCGCGCGAGAGTCTCCGAGGGGAAGTGATCTGAATCCCGGCGCCGTGCCGAAGAGATTGCCTACCCGAAACTCACACCGTACAATCGTCTCCCTTTGCGCACGGCGTGCTACCGCCTTCACAGAGCCGTGACGTCAGAGCAAAACCTACCCGCTGCGACGAGGCTTTCATTGTTCGCTAATTGAGGGGAGTGTGGTGAAGAAAGAGAGGAGCGCGGTGCTGAACTGGAGACAGCCGAGTAGTGTGGGGATGGGGGACAGACGATTGAAGCAGGAGGTGGATGAGAAGATGGTGCAACTTACCACGATGTATTATTCACACTATGAGAAAGACGCCAGGAAAACGACATGGACAAAGAGACCGCACCATAGTGACGAACTTTAGGTTCATGCAGGGCTGAAGTTTCAAAATTATCAGACTCTCTCTCTCTCTCTCTCTCTCTCTCTCTCTCTCTCTCTCTCTCTCTCTCTCTCTCTCTCTCTTCTCTCTCTCTCCTCTCTCTCTTTGTCTCTCTCTCTCTCTCTCTCTCTCTCTCTCTCATACACACACGCACACATAAACACACGCACACACACACACACACACACACACACACACACACAAACACACAATCGCGCGCGCGCGCACGTGCACACGAACATAGTGAGGTGGGTATGAGAAAGAAACGAAGGATTCAATAGAGCCACATGTCAACATTTGTTTATGTCATTATCGGAATGGTTCTTCCAAACTGAGTCAGCCTGATACAGCCTGATACAGCCTGATACAGCCTGATACTCGGGTCGAATGGAGAAATACCAGGATTTGCACCATTGGGAACGACAATGACAATTTTGATATTTCACGCGATATATGCAGGTGGATCATAACTGCTTATACTCTGTGAGGTTCAACTTTCAATTCCACCGATAGATGATTGTTGTTGACCTCAACAGGGAGACCGTGTAATCGGAGACGTTACATAGAGGTGGAACTCCTTCAAGTAAAAAAGCGAGGATGCGAAATAGTTGTGCCTCTTGCTTTTGAGTGGTTCATTCACGTGCCTTCGTGAATTGAACAATACAGAAAACCGAAACAGCATTTTTTTTACATCTGAAATGTTGAAATCTTTTATATTTATATCTCGTTCCCGTCAGTCACGATGTATATATGCATATATTCTAATCCACTAGAGACTTCGCCTGCCGGTGAAAGAGTCTCTAGCACAGTTCATAGCATGCGATGGAACTAATCCGTCCGGAATATTCATTAGGCGGTTACACGAGAGGTTTGTGGGATAGCACGTTGCTCCCTGACATACGCCGTTAAAGTAGTTCTAAGACTATTTCGCACAAAACTCATAAATTACGCTTGTTGAGGCAATAAACAAGCGTTTATTCGAGGAGAAAAAAAATGTTTGTGTTGAAATGGAAACAAGTTTTGACATTTGAATTATTTCTGTAAAAAGTGGGGAAAACAGTATCCAGAACGAGCTATTTTTGGCACAATGCTGTAATGCGAAGGGTCAAGTCTAATACGCATTCATTGCGAACTGCGCCAGAGTCACGTGACTCGGGTTCACAGAATGTATCTGCATAGTGAACGAGCGCCGGGACATGTTTTCATTTGGAAACTAAACGGAGATAAGAAAGTGTGTTTAACTTACTGTGATGCGTCTTTGGGGAACCGACAAAGCTATTTTTCAGCACAAAGTGTGCTTGTAGCGAATATTTGAGTGTGAAATCGCGCTGCAAAAGACGGCGCCGCGCCTCTTTCAGTCATAATTGCCGCGCGACCACTCGTCCAAGAAAAGATAACTCTAAACCCCCATCCTCGCAGATTCAGGCGAAGTTCACGTCTTTCTGCGTAACGTCTTTAGTGTATTCCATTCTGGGAGAAAGAAACTGCGTCCCATTGTGAGGAATTACCTCATCGTTATCCTCATTCTGCATTACGTGCGAACGAATAGTGTGGTGTCTCTGTAAACGGGACGCTGTCATCTACCCACGTATTGCATTTTCATTGGCCACTGAGGGAATTCCTTTGAGAGAGAAGTTGATGAAATCGAGAGTTATCTGTGACTGTGGTTGCTAAAGGAACAGCATCGGCACGCTGAAAAAGCCGTTTTCTAACAATTAACCGTTTTCGGTAGTCGCGTATTCAAACAGTAATAAATCATCAACGGTTGCACTTATAATGATTTCATCA
>JAWQFJ010024449.1:0-10307 GCA_034096865.1 Theodoxus fluviatilis | reverse complement strand
CGGAGACCGGAGGCCGTTAATCAACTCGAAACCCCCCTAAATCCACTGCCGCGCAGTCTGAAGGAGCTACAGAATGTGACTGCCATTTTGCAATGGAGGCTTTTCCGCTGGGCTGACCATCAAGTGTCGGCGGAGGAAGAGTCCCTCGTCACCAGAAATCCGATTGGAGTCATAGAGTCAAGTGGTGGGATTGGTGATTTGAAGCTCTCCCCACTACGTCATCAAAACTCTATAGCATGGCACTACGCCTCTGCCTCCGGCCACTTTGGCGAAGACTAGAATTTCCAGATTTTGGCTGTTTCGTAGGGGACGACGCCGAAGCTGGCAGGTTGGCCAAGTGAGCCCGGGATGACAGCACCGTAGGAAGGATGACCTCATCGTCCACGGAGACTCCACGCCGTGTCCGGTGTTCCGTCTCGCCGCCCTGACTGCTGTCTACACAAATGGCCCAGCCGTCGACCCCACTGAGCACTTCAGATGGGATTTTAACTGCTCGGGACTATGGCCATTAAGGTTGTTCACCCTGAAACGGCTCCAAGCACACTCCTCAAACAACTGTAGGGGCCGTTAAGCTGAGCGAGGGAGAGGCGCGGGAGAGAGAGAGAGAGAGAGAGAGAGAGAGAGAGAGAGAGAGAGAGAGAGAGAGAGAGAGAGAGAGAGAGAGAGAGAGAGAGAGAGAGAGAGAGAACGAAAGAACGAACAAATTTATTGATGAGATCACCGGCCCAGTTCAAGTGTACAGTGTCAGTGCATGTCAATACATTTCGAGTGCACAGTGTCAGTACAAGCCAAACATTCAGAAAGCAAATTATCTAGCAGATATAGAAGCTGTTCTGCTCCGCAGACTCAAGTGCATCCTATCTACATTTAAATGCCTTGTACAAAAACATGATAGTTGAATTTATGGTCTTCATTTGTTTACTGGACATTAGGAATATTACCGGTTTGTCGACGTTCAAATCTAAAGAAACAACTAAAAAATGTTCCCTTAAATCATGTAGTGTATGACAATAAAGAAGAAAATGAATCTCTGTTTCTTCTCGTTCTCTGCAGAGTGGACACAAATTAATGCCTTCACCTGTCCCATATCTGTATTTATGAATGAACAGGTCCGTAACTCCCATTCTGAAACGTATTTAAGTATCTCTAAATACTTTTAAAATCTATATCGTAGAGGTACTGTTCAGTTCCAAATGATATTTTGAAATGTCTATAGAAGGAATACCTACTACTGTTCCGAACTTGCATTTCCCAGTCTGTGTAAAACCTTCTAATGAGTTTTCCTCTGATGTTTTTTACAAACGCTGTCTCATTGGCAACCCGCTGGTTTGTCCATACATTATCACAATCACATTCTATTAGTAACTTCTTTATTTTGGTTGCCCAAACATCTTCATTGTTTGGCGTACACAGCATCATGAGAGAGAGAGAGAGAGAGAGAGAGAGAGAGAGAGAGAGAGAAGTGGGGTGGGGGTGGAGAGAGAGAGAGAGAGAGAGAGAGAGAGATAGAGAGAGAGAGAGAGAGAGAGAGAGAGAGAGAGAGAGAGAGAACGAACGAACGAACTTTATTTTACAAGGGTAGTGAATTAGGCAGTAGTGCCTTTCTTAAATTCAGCCCTCGAGGCAAAATATTCAAATGTGGTGAGAGAGAGAGAGAGAGAGAGAGAGAGAGAGAGAGGAGAGAGAGGAGAGAGAGAGAGAGGTGGGGGTGGGGGCTGGGGAAAGGGGGAGGAAAGGAAGGGAGAATGAGAGTAAGAGGGTGGGTGGGTTGGAGAGAGAGGGTGGGGGAGAGGGTGGGAGAGAGGGAAGAGAGAGAGAGAGAGAGAGAGAGAGAGAGAGAGAGAGAGAGAGAGAGAGAGAGAGAGAGAGAGAGAGAGAGAGAGAGAGAGAGAGAGAGAGGCGGGGGATGGGGGGGGGGGGGGAGGGGAAGAAGGGGGCGGGCCGACAAAGTGGACGAAGAGGAGGACGAGATAGGAAAGAAGAACGAAATGCTGGAAAGTTTCAGGCAGGCATTGGGGAATTTTATATCGTCGGACTCGCTGACATACATTTTCCCCGTGTTAATTGTCAGCATTGCCAAGCCTTTCGGTTTAGACGTGCATGGGCATGAATTGTTCAAACGGGTCGTTCCACCACTTTGCCTTGTGATACTAACGCTGACTCCATCAGTTGATGCCCATGAACAAACAAACGTGCTGTAATGATGCTTTGGTAAATTTATCTACATTAATGTTCAAACTTCTACGTCACCGTTCATTCCTCGGTTGTGCCATCCTTATCGTCACATTCCTGTGGGTTGGAGGTAAGATTTCACCCCCCGCATCTTCCTAAGCTATTCGTAACAGGCGAAAAACCGAGGGAAATCATTTCTCGATTTGCTCTTTACTCCAACCTGTTTCAGTGATTTTCTTGACCAATGGCCTTACATAGCCTATAAAAACTGATAGGCCGTAAAACGTCATCGTCGTCGTCATCAGCAGCAGCGCCAGCAGCAACAGCATCTATGTCGTCGTCGTTGCCGTCGTCGTCGTCGTCGCCATCATCATCATCATCGTCGTCGTCGCCGTTGTCGTCGTCATCTCGTTATCGTCATCGTCGTCGTCGTCGTCGTCGTCATCATCGTCGTCGTCGCCGTTGTCGTCGTCATCTCGTTATCGTCATCGTCATCGCTGTCTCGAAACCCGTCGTCAACCTGATATATAAAAAACTAATGTAAAATGACCTGTTTTTGTGCCAGCTCATCTTCTGTTGACATACTCTCTTTTTCGCCTTCTTGTTTTTTTAATCCCCTTTTGAAGCTTTACCACAATAATGCAAGTTTAAACGTGCCATTGTTCCAAATCTTTAAGAGCAAAGTACATGGACCTACATAACAACTACGACAAGAAAACACATCCGTCCTCGATGATACAGCCCAGCCAGCCACCTCTCTCTCTCTCTCTCTCTCTCTCTCTCTCTCTCTCTCTCTCTCTCTCTCTCTCTCTCTCTCTCTCTCGTGCGTTCAAGGCTATACACGCTCGGATCGCACATGCCGCAAACCCTTTTGAAGGATGCCGAGGTCATTCCACTTTTGGCGTTATTCACGAGAGAGAGTCCGTTCATTAATCCAAAATCTTGTTGCAGGTGGCTTGCACGGTGAGTAAATGATGTACAAGCGCGATATATAGCGGGCCTTTTGTCGCTCTCGGCGTCGAGCGCAGTCATCACGTTAGTGCTCGCTGACGTTTGCTGTGGGCTTTCAAACTCGTGTTTCAAAAGGAAACAGCTGCATCTTGGTCGGATCCATTTTCTAATGCAGCCACGAATGACTTCTTTCACATCATGTATGAGCATTCGTCGGACGTTCTCAAGCAGGCAACCGATTCTTCCTGACTGCCGGCTCGCGTCCAACTCCGATTACTCAGCCATCCGCATATCTTGTCAAAGAGTCGTCTTTCTTTCTGCGCGAACATCTAACAAGGAGCGCTTTTCACTACAAGCGCGCACGCACCGTTGAGACTCCTGGAAGGGGCAAATACGGTCACGCCTTAATGAGATGTAAGACAGGCTTCGGCGGTGGACTGTGCCCCTTTCTCCTTGCCCATAACTGTGTCCTCATTCGCTCCGGGGGCGAGGACTGACATTCGTTTCACACCGCTGCGGTTGCTCGATGCAGTCTGGTCTCATTTGTCGGGCTCCTGGGACGATCCTTTAGATTGCTAGCGTCCCTCTCCTCCTGCCTGTTGTCGCCACGGCGTGCTCAAAGGCGAGAAGAATGGCACGGGGCGTGGAAAGGTTTATTCTCCCGCAAGGATGGTTGCTGTTTTCTATGGCCACTTGTCGGGGTTGTCACCATATTTGCAAATACCCCCAACACCCTTTTTTGTTGATGACCACGAGCGTGTTTCTGCTTTGCCAGCCCTTGCGTCAGCGAGCTAAATGGCTGCTTGGAGGGTGTGACAGACATTTGTCACGGTAGCGGACTGCATTAAGGCAGGCTCTCTGTGGCAAATTGCCTCCCTGGTCAGCCACAATCCTGGTTCCTACGGCATTCAGCTGCCACGTTGCCCGCTGAAAGACCCCTGTGTCTGCTGGTGAGCGCCCCCACAAAAGGTCGGTTAATAACTTGTCTGCTCAACGCATGAAGTTGTAACACGACGTGGTATTGAAACCAATGGCGGCGCGAGCTAGTGGACAGTATTATTTAGGGCGGTTTACAGCACTCCACGAAAACTGTTTCCAAACGTGTCAACACTGCACGTGATTCGTCGTTGGTTTTTTACCTCCGCTTCATGTGCGCTTGGTGTGGAAGCGAGGGTGCCACTTGAAATATTGAACGCGTCTTTGTTCTAGTTGCAGACGACAGGCTTTCTTCGTAATGGAGGTACCTCGATGCTTTGAAATGATATCTTCACCCGTTCGTGCGTGCTATTGCTTTCAATGAAGATAATACATTGTATTGAAAACTCACGTGTTGTTGTCGAAATCCATTCATTATTGATAGCCACATCTGAGAACACCCTCACGTTCAAAATGTCTTCAAGATCCTAACTTGCTAATTCATGACTTGCACGTCGTAATGGCTGTGAGACTACAAATACTGGTTGAGGCCATGCACAAAAAAGAGATAAAATAATATCCAAAAACCGTATAAAGGAGACTGGGGAAATAAGAGCTTCAAAGGGGGTAAAATGAGGTTGAAAAAGACGCGACAGACTGATGGCGTGCAGGCAATCTGGAGACATGAAAACAATGGTCCGCTTGCGTTCTCAAACAGTTTCACGAACTGAACTCACGTGCCTGTTGTGGTATTTGAACAGAAGACACGACAATGATTGTCGCTCTACGTGTATTGTACACGTGTGCGGTCTGATCCGAATTTTAATCACGTAATTCATCTTGCTGCCTCAAGGCGATGTAGATCAATTCACAGACTTATGAAGCACCATAGAAGGACTCTGATGACCTGATGTTGTCCTGATGCCCAGTGGTGGACTCTGGCTGCCTCGGGGTCGCCCTGGCTGAGCTGCTGGAGTAGGCCCCGAAACTCCAGCAGTCAGAAGCTCCAGCTGATAAGGAGGATATCTACTGGCTCTATACATGCATTGCACTGTGATCTGCAGTCAATGTTGTCCAATCTAGTCCAATCATTTATTATATCAAGTGTACCCTCGGTAATGAAAGGAATTGAACTGAATTGAATTGAACTGAATTGAACTGAATGATATTGAACTGAATCTCTTTTTTTCAGGGTTTTCTTTCGTCACGAATCCCTGACAGAGTCAGGCGAAGTTTTCTTGAAAGGTCGCTGTATTCACACACACATATGAATCGGCTGAAAAGTATTCTTCAGGTTTACAAGTAAAATTCACGGACAGACAGTTTAACCTCACGTCGTGTTTGTTCGTACATTTTACTCGTGCGCCTGAAAAATGTAGCCGAAATTTAGCGCTGTTAATTAATCCATGTCTGTGTATACAGTTACTTTGAAAGAATACCATGTTTGTGCTGACCCTAAAATCAAGGTCGCCGGTAGTTTATGGTTTCGTATCTCAGTCTGGCGAGTCCGGAATAGGAACGGTATTCCTATTATAAAATTTGGAAAATGTTGAAGTTAATATTCCTTTTTACATTGTATCGATGGTTCATCTCGGCGCCGTCCGTTATTTGGCATTTTATACATTCTCGTCCAGTTTGTCTCGGGCACCCTCAGAATAACCCTGAATACTGCTTTTGTCCTACTGTTTCCGACGAGGATTCTTTCTTCGATAATTTGTTTTGTTCACTCAATCAATCCTCTCATGGGTAACTAACTGGATGGATGGATAGTCTAAGTTTAAATTGATTTAGCATACCCCACAACATGCATCCTCGTTGTTGTCATGATCCTCGTCGTCGTTGTTTACAGTCTCCTCAGTACATTCAGTCATTCAAATTGTTTGGCCTTTCAGAACCTGTTGAGTTTGAAAGTTCCTGAAAGTTTCAGCAAAAAGCATGTATTTTTAGACGTTTTCGACTCTGCGTCAAACGACTCTGGTAGAGACCTAACATCGTGAAAGAAAAAAGCATGTGTATGGGATGAATGTCCAGTGTATGACGTATTAGTCTTGGTCATGCAGATGTGGCTTGTTTGATTTTGAATATAATTGTAAATGGATCAAACGCAGTCGCTCAAAGGCGCCGTTACCACGTGCGACGACACTTTAGAACGCTTCTTGATGACAAATTCGCGTGTACGCCCCAGGGCTCGAACTGAGATTAATTACTTTATTCCTTTTTTATTTCTGAGCTTTGGCGTCGACGTGATCTGCAGATCTATGCATGACAGCAGAATGTCTCTGAGAATCTTCAAAGGTTTGCTTAAGTGCTGTCCCATTGAACGGAGATACCGCATCTACATAAACTTCCATCAAAACGCCATCGAGTGTTTACGCTCCGGTGTTAGAACCTCGAGGGCAAAACGCTCTACATAACAGATCAGATTTTTCTATTTATAGGCAGACCCTGTCCAGGCGCGGTTGCAGATGTTGAGACATTTTCTCTTTGGACTGTTCGAAACTGTGATAGTCTGTCTGAGTTAATCAATTTCCATTCGTATCCCTATTCTCCGTTCCCGCCGTCTAGCCTACCTTAACTGCAGTATAAACATGTTTACTCAATAACACATCAGCCCATTGCAAAATCATCATTCTAGCTCACACTTTACACTATCCCTCTCTCATCCTTGATGAAAAAGCTCGTGTGACGGAAACGTGGAGAATGAAAGACCAATAGTTACTTTGAAGACATTTGCTGTCGAAGGCATTTCAATTTCCTCGGTCTGTTTCCAAATTTAAGACTACCGTGGTACCCTCTCGATGGTCAACACTCGACTGGACTCAACACCTCAAGGTCCCACTACCTCGTCCATGCTCAACTCTCACCATCCCCGTCTCTCCCGTCTTTCCCGCGCCTCCGTTCATGCTTTACTCCTAATTTTCTCACACTATCCCCTACTCTCCCACACATCTCTGCGCCCCCCCCCCCCCTCCCCCACACACCCTTCACACCCTGGGTATGGGTCCTCATCCACCCGGTACGGACTTCCCCTTATTTTCTTTGATGCACTCCTCAGGCGTTCCGCTCGCCGTGCTTCGTCTCGCTCTCCTGGGCTCATTCTTGAGTGGAGGCTATGGGGGTGGATGGACCCTTCATTGACTGCTGCCACGGCTAATGGCGGAGACGGTTCCACGTGGACCCGAGTCTGACAATAACATGGAAGACCGAGTGCTGTGCATTAGAAGTTCGGGGCAGGAGACGCTTGAGTCATCCTCACGGGTTTATGGAGATCGATGAAGGGGTCATGGAGTGTGAGAGGGGTGGTCGCACCATGGGCTACGGCGGCGTTCCGTTGGCTGCCCCGCTACCAACACCCTTCAAGTCTTAATATACCCGTGACTGACCGGGGTAGTTCCCACGATCCCCGACCGCGACAACAAACACCAAGCTTGTACCCCCCGCCCTGTCCTCGCCACGCCTGGGCTGCCAGAACTGAAGAGTCGTCGCCATCTCCACACCTTCTTACGTGCAGTTTATGTACGCCTCGACACTTCAAAATGATTTCTTGGTGCTGAATCATTGAGGAAAGTGGAGATTGGATACTATCAGGAAAAAAGAAGGATGCGAAATAAATGAAGGAGAAATTGAGTGGTGAACATGTATCAGAGTGCGGTTTATGTATCACATGAAGCGTGGAGAGAGATTAAAGGCTTTGTAGCGAGGAAGTTGGTTGTAAAAGGAACATATGCTCTTTGAAGGAAAGGTTTTTTCTGGACTTGTGGGCTTTCTATAAGAGAATGGTCTCAGCAGAGTAAGAGAGGACATTAGAAGTTTATACCTAAGAAACACTAAATGGAGCGTTAAAAGTCACGGCACAAAAAGTTGGGTACTGTCTCCGTACTTCTGCCTCTTGGCAATGTATTGCTTCTTTCCTAATATAAGCAATAAACGCGCGCGTGCGCACACATACACACACACACACACACACACACACACACGCACACACACACACACCTGAAGATCTGGTCGGGAATGATTTTCTAGGGAGGATGTACATTATACTTATGATCCAAACAATTCTGTGAAAAATATTTATTTCCCATCGAAAAGAGTGTTTTCACTCAAGCTCATTCCTATTTTAAGATTTCCCTATTACTGTGGTAAACTCGTTTGGATTTATGACCGTGGAAATAATTTCCTGAAGAAAAGAAAAACTCATTTTGTCGAAAACATTTTAGACATACAATTAAAATAATTTCACTCGTTTCTAGGTTGACTGTAAGCTCTGCCTCAAGTTTGTGCCTTAAGATGTTTCCCGTTCGTTTTTATGACACGCAGTTACACATGTTTACGCTTGAAGGAGGATTGTCCGGAAGCTATATATACTTTGGGCGTGTGCAAAATGTTGTCGTCCAAGCACAGTCAACTCAGAAATATTTTGATGCATTGAAAGTCTACAAAGAGCTCATTTGTCTTAGTTTTGTGGCTTCTGTATCTTTAAGTTGCATTTCACATGCAGTCGCTCACTCGCTCACTCACTCGCTCACTCACTCGTTCACTCGTTCGTTCACTCACTCGTTCGCTCGCTCGCTTACTCACGCGCGTGCTCTCTCTCTCTCTCTCTCTCTCTCTCTCTCTCTCTCTCTCTCTCTCTCTCTCTCTCTCTCTCTCTCTCTCTTACACACACACACACACACACACACACACACATGCACACACATGCACACCTACGCACACACGCACATGCACACACGCGCGCGTGCGCGCGCGCAACCACCCAAACACGCAAACACGCACACATAAGCAAGCACGCTAGCATACACATGCATTTGACCCAAATGCCCTCTCTTTTTCTTTCCACACTCTTCTCGCCTGTAAGATTTTACTGAAGGAGTGTATCGGTGACGGATCGATGCAGACTCTTGCCCATGGGTAATCCTCGGGGCTACAGGACCTGGGCCTGTGACCCACGGGGTTGGGGACGGGGGGGGGGGGGGGGGTGAGGGGTGGGACCCGAGCCTCAGGGGCATTCTGCAAGTTGGGGGACAATCGGTCGTAATCCCTCGCCATCAGCCAAGGCATGTTGCCTTGCGCCTGCTGACACCGAGCCCTGGTCCCCATCCACCAGACTCCCTTTTCATCCGGCCTCCTCAAGACGGCATATCGTTAGCTGTGGAAGCTTGACTAAAAGCCTCCCTGCCCGCATCAGTGACTGCTCGCATGTGTACTCCCTCCACTCTCTTTTACAATCATTTTGCACTTGTTCCCTCCTCCTTCCTCACTCCCATCCCCCTCTCTGCCTTCCTCTTCCGTCAAAACGTCTTAGTCATCTTCATCTTTGTTTAACTTTCCTCCCCCTTCCTCCCCCCCCCCCCCCTTCTTCGCCTATCCCCACCACCACTACCAACACCACCATCATTAAACCGGTACCCCTTTAGTGAATGACATTAAGCAACGCCGTTTTCCATTAACCAGTCTTCGTCTTCTTTGCAGTGTTCCAGATCCAGATTGGCTGTCGATAGCCCTTTTGATCTGATCCTCCCCAGTCGACCATGCCTCACACAGGTAAGAAAAGTTTTCAAATTTTCCATCCCGGGTTCCGCCCTGTAAGCGTGAGTGGAAAGGCTGGGACGGCACGCTTTGATCAGTGTTTTGTGCCAGTCGCGCACCGAGAGCTAAGTGCGGTGTAATTGTCGACGGTCGAGAGCCGAGAACCCGACGCAGAATCAAGTGTTATGGGTGTCCAGGGATATGGAAGTAGCGATACATTGCGTGTCGCTTTTCCCATTTGTTTTTTTACGAGAGATATCTCCCCCTCTCTCCAGTCCATCATCAGTTAAGACCAACCCCCACCCCTCACCCGCACCCCATGCTCCCACACCCCACCCCACCCCCTTTTGTGGATTTTCTTGCTCTTTTCCTCATACCCAACCAAGCTTACTCGAGCCCTATTTGCCTTCCTCTTCTCAATGAAATACATAGCCGCGGCGCGCCGACAGAAAAGTGTCCCGATGTGAATCTGCACTCATACCTATGCCCACTTACTTAGGTCTGCGTTGCATTCCACAAACATTTCTTCAGAATTATGTTGCAAGACGAGAGATGAGAGGACTCTTTGTTGGTTTTCTTTTCTTAAACACAAAAATCTCAGGCATGCGAGTGACACATACTTCTTAGATATCGTAACTTAAATACATACGAGTATACTCGTATAGTGTTTTTTTCCCATGTGACTGAAGAAGGAGGAGGAGGAGGAGGAGTAGAAGAAGAAGAAGAAGAAGAAGAAGAAG
>JAWQFJ010024448.1:0-12208 GCA_034096865.1 Theodoxus fluviatilis | reverse complement strand
ACTGTATTACCTGTCTTGTAACTACGTCAATTTATTGCCTCCAGCCCCTGGGGCGAATCTTCATCAAGCTTCGTTTGCATCGTTATTCGATCACACACTTCTTTACATCCAATTTGGTTTATTCGTACGTGCAATTCTACGTCATGATGTTGGTTTATTAATGTAACACAATTCGATAGTGTTCGATTCATCGGTCCTGAGTATTACTTTGACGTCGAACTCATTTTTTCCTCTGGCATATAGAAATTAATACTCACTGTCACGAGCATGTCAGAAAACCCGTTTTTTTTTTTTTTTTGTTTTTTTTTTTTTTTTTTTTTTGTTTTTTTTTTTTTTTTTTTTGGGACGCATTCTAGCAAAGTCTATATTCCGTCGGTCTAGTTTTCTCCTATGCTTCTCTTCTGAAATTCTATCACCAGATATAGCTAATCTCTATATTGCTCTTATTCCTGAAAGTCAAAGTGCGTCAACACAAATTTGCTACCTTTTTTTTAGCCTGTAGCTATCACAACACACGCATCTAACATTTCTAAACAAAAGCAAAACATCTAGTTGTTGGTAGTAAATTTCTAAAGGATTATTGAAATATTTTCTAAATTCTAATATAAGCAGAATTTCGTTACTTTAATGTGCTTCTCTAAAATTTTCTTGTTCTTACTTTCTAAATCCTAATTATGCTCATGCTATCATTTCCTTTTAATCTCTAAATTCTAATTCCTAGCCATGCAATGTATCTCCTTTACTAAGCAACATATTTATCTTCTAAAACGCACAACAACATATAAGTTCATCTATACATCCCTCTTAGAAGCGGAATTGATCATAATCCAGAATTGGTTGATCCGTCAGGAGAATCTGGGAAAAAGGGTGCCTATCGGTAAGGAGAGAGGAAAAAATGGGAGTTTTTTACACTTATTCGCCTCATATTATTACTATAACTTTTTCATAATTTCCTGGAGGCCTACGAAAGGCAATATTGCACAAAGAATGACAAACTAACCCTTTTCTTCAGAAGACAGGATACTGTGTCTAGCGGCATCTAATTTTTTTTTTTCTATCGCTTATCTTAAGATTGCTTCCCTTTTCTGCCCAAGAAAGAGCAAGCACACAGGTAATAAATTGCTAAGGGGGAAGGCAGGGTTTCTAGCACAAAAGGTAACACTACGTACTTCTAAGCACGAAGCAGTCATATTTCTATTTCATCTTTTTTATCTTACGTCATATGCGGCACAGCGGCATTGGCGACATTACTAGTTAGAATATATATCTTAGTGGTCTATTCTAAAAAGCATCTCCAGCCTAATCTATCTAAAAACGAGATTTCTATACAAATTCTAAATTATTCTGCAAAGGGCAGAATTGCGACTCTAGTCCATGCACGAGATGCAGAAAGGTTCTAACATCTACTCTAATTAGTTCTAGTTTTACTTAGCACGGCCAGTCAGAGCAGACTGAGAGGATCTGACATCGAGAGTTGTATTCTGACAAATTCTACTAAAGCCAGAGAGTCTAATAGTTCCGCTCCTAGGCGGTGCATAATAGACGCTTTATCTTTCATCTTGAGTGCAGCAATAAAAGGCGAAAGCTACGCTAGTAAAACATTCTAAAAGGATTCTGATCTATCATTCAGTTCTGACTAAATTCTAAATCTGTATATGTCAACACCTCTGCAATTTATTCTATTCCTTAAAAAATCGTATATCTAACGTTCTTTCATTCCTGTGATACTAACATCTGTAATTCTACTAATCGATATAACTAAAAAATAATGTCTTTCTTCTACTATTCTAAAAAAAGCAATTTCTAAAAAATTTTCTAAGCAGAAAAATTACATATCACGAAAATTCTAAAATCTAACTAATTTCTAATTCTTCTAGCACATCCTAAAAATAGGCAAATTCTCTAGAATAAATTCTAGAGACCACATATTCTCTTTTTCTAAAAATTAGTCTAAATACTCTAATGTAACTTAAATTCTTTCCGTAAAAGAGTATCGTTCCATTTGTTCTAAAATTCCTATAGCAAATATAATTTAAATTCTAAAATTCTACGTCTAAATTCTAGATCCTTAAGATAAAATCTGATTTCTATGTTCTAGCCTACGTAGGAACTCTTATCTCATTCTTTCTAAATTTAAAAACCTCTACTTTCTATCTAAATTTTCTCACAAATTTCATCAACTCAATGATTATTTTCTAGACTTTGCTAATTCTAATCTGTGCTTCAACCTGAGCAGTTAGCACTAAATAGTCTAAGATCTCGTTATTCCTTCTAAGAGCGGGGGTCTGCTTAATTCTCTAAGTTTTTATACTTCTTCGCTATAACTATTAAAATTATTCTTCTCTCAGCCACCCTAACAGAAGGAATAGATCCCCTAATTTTTCTAAAAAAGATCCTAACCATGGTGACCTGTAATATTCTAAAGCAAACACTCTGCAGAACTAGCGCACAGACATAAATATTCTTACACTTCTTCCTGTCATTTCTATTCCTTACAGCGCAGGCGACGGACATAGAGGTTGGTTTCAGCATAGCGAGAGAGAGAGTAGAGCTAGAGAAGAGGAAGGTGAGTGGTAGGAGTCACATCGAGGCGAGCTAGCGTGGCGAAGTAGAGAGAGAGAGAGAGAGAGAGAGAGATTCCACGCAGAAATGCCGTGTTGGAGTATTGACATGGGTGCTGTACAAATAATCACACACTTTCCAGCGCATCACAACCAAGAGTCTACGCATCCCTTCTCCATTCTGTCGTCCTTCTGTCGTCCTTCTGCCTTCTTTGTGGATTCCTGGAGATGACCTTTACTATCTTAGAGGTCGTATTTTTGTTTACACGTCCGACCCCTTTTGCTTTCCTTTTCCATGCAGTGAGCCACAATGATCGCTCCCTTTGCTAGGTAGTGCCGCAAGGAACTATTCAGCGCGGATGAGACTAGTCAATAGTTATTGTCTCTCTGTTCAGATTGGCTAGGAACATGTCTGTAGCTCTGTAGCAAGGCGTGCAGGCAGGGAGGTTCGTGAGTTTCCTACGCCTGACTCGATCAAGCTGCTCTTAGCTCTCCTGTCAAACATTTACGAATGCAAATACTGTGGGGTTTGATGCCTTTGGAATCCTGTTCGAAATCCTGCAGTGTTGGCTCAAAGTTAGACGCTATGAGGTGTTTTTCCTCGTTTCGATGACTTTATTGTTGGGAGAAGATAAAGATTTTTATGTGGTACAATGTCATGTAGAGTCGCTACGCTCTGAACGTCAGAAACTATCTTGTACTTACCTTAGTAAAGGTTGAACACGCCTGGTGGCAATGTTTAGGCCCACACTGTCTGCATTTTTATTCTGAGTGACAGAAATTTATGTCTTCTCGATTGTTTTTGTCCCTTCCTCCCTGTTTCTCCTCCTGCTACTGTTCCTCCTGCTTCAGTTCCTCCTCCTCCTCCTCCTCCTCCTCCTCCTCCTCCTCCTCCTCCTCCTCCTCCTCCTCCTCTCTCCTCATTCTCCTCCTCTCCTCCTCCTCCCTCCCTCCCTCCTCCTCCACTCATACTCCTCCTCCCTCCTCCTACTCACTCCTCATCTTCCTCTTCCCTCCTTCCTCCTCCTCCTCCTCCTGATCCTCCTCCTCCTGCTCCTCCTCCTCCTCCTCCTCCTCCTCCTCCTCCTCCTCCTTCTTCTCCTCCTCCGCCCCTCCTTCTCTTCCTTTTTCTCCTTTTTTTGTCGTATCCTTCGATCGCTGCCTCAGCCGCTGGAGCTCCTTGTCTACGTTTGTTTCCATTCGCTTCAGTTTCTCTTCCAACCCTCTATATTGACACTGCATGCATCTCGTGTCTACCTCCGAACAACGTTGCAGATAATTAGAGGAGTAACCTCAGCAGCTGGAGCATACGTAGTGGCCATCTTACAAGCAAATCTATTCAAAATTACGAGAGTATGGGGGTGCACCACTGTGGTAATCTCTCTCTCTCTCTCTCTCTCTCTCTCTCTCTCTCTTCTCTCTCTCTCTCTCTCCCTCTCTCTCTCTCTCTCTCTCTCTCTCTCTCTCTCTCTCTCTACCCCACCCTCTCTCCCACCCTCTCTCTCCAACCCACCCACCCTCTTACTCTCATTCTCTCTTCCCTTTCTCCCCCTTTGCCCAGCTCCCCCCCCCACTCTCTCTCTCTCTCTCTCTCCACTCTCCTCATCGTCTCTCTCTCACTCCTCCCTCTCTCCTCTTCACTCACCTCTCTCTCTCTCTCATCCTCCTCTCTACTCACACATCATCTGGATCTAGTTTGCCTCAAGGGCTGCAATGTAACGAAAGGCACTACCTGCCTAATTCACTACCCTTGTAAGATAAAGTTCCTTCTCTCTTCCGCTCTCTTCTACTCTTTTTTTCTTTTTTTCTTTTCTCTCTCTCTCTCACTCTACGCCCCGTCTCGCAACATCTCTCTGCTCTTCTCTCTCTCTCTCTCTCCTGTTGTTACGAAGGGGGCGGGGCAGGCGCGACAGCATTCGTCGCTTGCCTGCCTTGCCGCATTTTGACAGGCACCGCTAATTCTGTCCAGTCACTGATGATATGTAGGAGAGACTAGAGGCTGCTTGTGGCGTTACGGCATGGCGGCCGTGTGGGCGGGGGTGACCCTGTTTGTTTTAGGGTCCTCAGGAAATCCAATCTGTATCTGTGGCGTTAAAGAGTACTATCTGACGTTTCTAGCTTTCCACACGTTGGCTACAAGGGTCAGAGAATGAAACGCGAAGGATGCATTACCACTTCAATTCTTAGAAGTAAAATGGGCTCATGAGAAGGAAGCAAACTCAGGCTAAAGCATATCACCCGCTATTCGGCTGTTGATCACTCTGGTGAAGTTTATTCATTTATCTCTATCTTAGAGAGAGAGAGAGAGAGAGAGAGAGAGAGAGAGAGAGAGAGAGAGAGAGAGAGAGATGAAGCGTGCAATGAATCAGGACGGAAGCAATTTTGCCACGCATGGAGGCAGTTTTAGGGAAAGGGAGATGGCTGGAGAAGATTGGGCGCGGTAGGGGAGGTAACCCTCGTAGTCACCCAGTGTACAGAGAAACCTGTGCTGCCCCAGTCCATTCTGCCACTCAGATGTCAACACGACTGCCTCTGCCGCAGGTAAGACAGCGTAAACGTCTCACAGTTGACTGACTGGTCTCTGCTACTCTGGGGCTGCAGGCAGACCTGGGGCGGATCTCATCACCGGGTGACTGAGACCTCTATCCGATAGTGGGTCTCTAGGATTACACGCTACCAGAGTAAAAGTGATCAATGGTTACCGGGGTCAAAGAGAATTTGTACAAAAACGGAGAAGTGTATTATTCTGAACCCCCCAAAACAACAACAACAACAAAGCAGAGGACACGTATGGACGTTGCAGACTATTGTTATAAATGTCAGTTTTGCTCTCATTAGAAACATCTGACCCGGAAACCACCTGACACAACCCGAGCTGAAATCGTATTGTGTGCATCTTGTATCTTCCATCGAAAGATTGCTTGTCATTGAAAATCCGGTGTCGTAAGACACCCCAACCCCATCATCGGACACTGAATGTGCAACGAGATTCGCTTTGCACAAGCTCATGCTTAAATCAATGGGTTAGTCTTCCGGTCAACCCTAAAACACATAGGCCTGATCGAGGTAGGGGTTTGCTCACCGAAAGCTCGCCTCTGCTTGCAACTTCGACAGACTCGTTGGTCACCCACTCTTGTTTTCAGAAACCCTGCAACAGAGATCGCGAATGCAAGAAATGTTGTCATTTGGAAAACGCGAACCAGTCCTTTACTTTTATAACGTGCGTTGCCTTGAGGCGCCGTGCGGATGTTTTCTGTGTGTCACTGAAAAGTGGAGATGTAGGGAGGGGGCAGATGCGCTTTTGGCCAGCAACCTTTCCCATTGACTTGATGATTCTCTGTGTTGTCTGGGATCCGTGTAGAACAGGTGCAGCACTGGTGTTCAATGTCCAAGATTTCCCGTGGAAACAGAGAGCTGGATCTGAGGAGGGGGAAGGGGGCTGCGGTGAGTGAGGTGTTATGAGTTAAAGCGAAGGTATCCCAGGTGCACTCTGTGAGCCCGAGTCAGTAGTGACTCTGGCGCAGTTCGCAATGACTGCGTAGCAGACTTGACTCTTCGCATTACAGCATTGCGCTAAAAATAGTTCGCTCCGGATACTATTTTTCCCCCACTTTTTACAGAAATCATTTAGATGTCAAAACTTGTTTCCATTTCAACACAATCAACTTATTTTATTCAATCAACGCTTGTTTATTGCCTCAACAAGCGTAATTTATGAGTTTTGTGCGAAATAATCTTAGAACTTCTTTAACGGCGTATGTCAGGGAGCAGAGGGTTATCTCACAAGCCTCTCGTGTGACCTCACCATATGCATATTTCGGACGGAATCCTTGTATCATCACGTGATGTGAACTGTGCTAGAGACTCTTTCGCCGGCAGCGGTCTCTAGTGAACTAGAATGTCCCAGTTGAGGTGAGGTGAGGTGAGATGAGATGAGGTGTGGTGAGGTGAGGTGGGATGAGATGAGGTGAGGTGAGGTGAGGTGAGGTGAAGTGAGGTGAGGTGAGGTGAGGTGAGGTGAGATGAGGTGAGGTGAGGGGAGGTGAGGTGGGATGAGGTGAGGTGGGATGAGGTGAGGTGAGGTGAGGTGAGGTGGGATGAGGAGGTGAGGTGGGATGAGGTGAGGTGAGGTGGGATGAGGTGAGGTGAGGTGGGATGAGGCGATTTGAGGCGGGGTAAAAAATGTTAGGCCAACAACAAAAATAGTTGTGGTCATGATAACATGGCCACACACACAAAATAGAGTCGACAGGTCGCTCTTAACTTTTGTCTTATTTTTTAAATTTTCTTTTTAGAAGAGAACAGAAACCAAACTTTTTCCCCCCTGAAAATACTTTTTTTAAAACTTATGGTGGTGGGTTTCCTGATTGCTCATAGGGCAGGGAAGATGGGCCAGCACGCATTTCGCTGTTTACCGTCAGTGTCTTTCTCTTCTTTTTTTTACTTTGCGTAATCGAGAAAAAGGGTTAGGATCGTCAGATAACAATAGTCGGGGCGGCTTCGATGTACGACGCTGGCAATTTGTTATGCACGCTATTCTCTCTTGTACTTGTAGCATACAGTGGCTGTATCGGTGTGAATAATCAACGAGCAGATTTCACACACACACACACACACACACACACACACACACACACACACACACACACACACACACACACACACACACACACACACACACACACACACACACACACACACACACACACACACACACACACACACACACACACACAAATATAGACTTTGCAAAGTCTTCCACCACTTTTGCTCTGTGCAGTATACTCAAAGGCAGAGGAAGCATGCACAAAGCTGAAAGTCTTTCCATTGCACAATTCTCTCTCTCTCTCTCTCTTTCTCTCTCTCTCTCTCTCTCTCTCTCTCTCTCTCTCTCTCTCACACACACACACACACACACACACACACACACACACACACACACACACACACACACACACACACACACACACACACTTGGCGGCTCGCGCTCTGCATCGGTTCCGGGCCGTTTACAGTAGCCTACTGTGCATTAAGAATTAGTATACAATGCCAGTCGCTGAACTTTCAGCTGCCCTGGAGACGCTACTGACATCCCTGCTGGCGGCACAAAAACCAATCTCCTGGAATTTGACGGTGAACATGGCAGTGCTGTGGTTGTGCTGAGGTTTCGGCAGTGTGAAAGTCAGCCATTGCTCACGAACGGGAAGCCAGGCTTTTGGAAGAAGAAGTTTCCAGCACAGAGACCAGCGGCTAGCAGAGGAGTATCAAGAGAAGAAACGTGTTGATGCCTTTTCGAGAGCGAATCCAGTTGAAGACGATGTTGCAAATAAACTGTTACTACTCATGTAGATGCACGAAATTCCAGTCCCCATGTGCCGGCTGAATACTTCACCAACTCGACCGTGACCTCTGACCCCTCGAGCTGCGCCGTCCAGCCAGATGCAGCAGCTGACCCAGTCTACAATGATGAATCCACTGCTAGAGAATCACCACCTCCTGAAGTTGACCCTCGACGTGCCACAGTTCAGTCTCCTAGTAAAAAGACAACTACAGAAGACCTCCGAAAGGCAATGAATGAACTTGCAGAGAGCATATGTCTCGTTGCTTGCGAGATGACAACATCGCACTGAGGCTGAAATGGTCGTTATCGGCAACATTTCCGGACACTGTACCTGAGGTACTCTGTCCGATCGGACAGAGTACCTCGGTTTGAAATCTCGGCATTTGAACGAGAACGAGACCGCAGCCGCCACTCCGCCTGACTGACTTCGCACGCCCGGGGAGTTATGCTAAGATCCGACCGCGTTAATAAATCTGCATTTTGTGACAAACGTCTTGCTCGGCGGTACTGTACTCCATGCACCTTAACGGTCCGCGTGATTCGGGTGTAATCTTAAGCTAAACGACGTTTATTGGCGCTGCTGAAATGGTCGAAGTCGGAAACATTCGGAACGTCGTTTAAGATTACACCAGAATCACGCGGACCGTTAAGGTGCATGGAGTACAGTACCGCCGAGCAAGACGTTTGTCACAAAATGCAGATTTATTAACGCGTCCGGATCTTAGCATAACTCCCCGGGCGTGCGAAGACAGTCAAGCGGAGTGGCGGCTGCGGTCTGAGCTGAGCGCTATCATCGGTATGTCACGTGACTGTAAGGACGAGATTTCAAACTGAGGTACTCTGTCCGATCGGACAGAGTACCTCAGGTACAGTGTCCGGAAATGTTGCCGATAACGACCATTTCAGCCGCACTGAGAAGTGAGGTAGCAGAAGTGTGCGTTTCCAGGAAAGTGACAGATCACGCACCATCTCTACCTTCGACTCCTGCTGGTTGTATAAACGGCGTTGGATCATCCCACGAGAGAAATTATGGGTCGTCACCAGCGAGAGCCCAATCAACTCTTTGCCATAGATCTCCTGCTTTCAAGCGCTGCAAGAATGACAACGTAAACAAGAGAGGAAGAAGCAGGACGCCGCCGACACAACAGCGATCTTTACGGGCTGCACGAAGAAAATGAACT
This sequence comes from Theodoxus fluviatilis, assembly GCA_034096865.1. NCBI lineage: Eukaryota > Metazoa > Mollusca > Gastropoda > Cycloneritida > Neritidae > Theodoxus > Theodoxus fluviatilis. Next base: position 3,125 of record JAWQFJ010024448.1, on the reverse strand, counting down.
ATCGCAACAGTTAGATGCTTGCCCGTGAGTGTTTCGCGTTTCCACATTAGTTCCCAGCTTTGATGTGCCCCCTTGTACATAACTGGTTAATTGTCATTTCGCCTTTCTTTTCTATGTAACAGGCCTAAACTTGTTCAGTTCAGTTCAATTCTCTCTCTCTCTCTCTCTCTCTCTCTCTCTCTGTTTCTGTCTCTCTCTCTCTGTTTCTGTCTCTCTCTCTGTTTCCCTCTCTCTCTCTCTCTGTGTCTCTCTCTGTTTCCCTCTCTCTCTCTCTGTGTCTCTCTCTCTGTTTCTGTCTCTCTCTCTCTCTTTCTCTCTAACTCTCTCTCTCTAACTCTCTCTCTCTCTCTAACTCTCTCTCTCTCTAACTCTGTTTCTGTCTGCCTGTCTCTCTCTCTCTCTCTCTCTCTCTCTCTCTCTCTGTGCTTCTCTCTCTCTATGTGTTTTTCTGTCTCTGTTTCTCACTCTGTTTCTCTCTCTCTCTCTCTCTCTCTATCTATCTATCTATCTATCTATCTATCTATCTATCTATCTATCTATCTATCTATCTATCTATCTATCTATCTATCTATCTATCTATCTATCTATCTATCTATCTATCTATCTATCTATCTATCTATCTATCTATCTATCTATCTATCTATCTATCTATCTATCTATCTATCTATCTATCTATCTATCTATCTATCTAATCTAATCTAATCTAATCTAATCTATCTAATCTATCTAATCTATCTAATCTATCTAATCTATCTAATCTATCTAATCTATCTATCTATCTATCTATCTATCTATCTATCTATCTATCTATCTATCTATCTATCTATCTATCTATCTATCTATCTATCTATCTATCTATCTATCTATCTATCTATCTATCTATCTATCTATCTATCTATCTATCTATCTATCTATCTATCTATCTATCTATCTATCTATCTATCTATCTATCTATCTATCTATCTATCTATCTATCTATCTATCTATCTATCTATCTATCTATCTATCTATCTATCTATCTATCTATCTATCTATCTATCTATCTATCTATCTATCTATCTATCTATCTATCTATCTATCTATCTATCTATCTATCTATCTATCTATCTATCTATCTATCTATCTATCTATCTATCTATCTATCCCTCTATCTCTCTCTCTGTTTCTCTCTCTCTCTCTGTTTCTCTATCTCTCTCTCTCTCCCTCTATCTCTCTCTCTGTTTCTCTCTCTCTGTCTCTCTCTCTCTCTCTCTCTCTCTCTCTGTGTGTGTGTGTGTGTGTGTGTGTGTGTGTGTGTGTGTGTGTGTGTGAGGAGCGTTTGCTTCTCTACCCCCCTGTGGATGAGGGGTTGGAGTTGATCCACCTCGTCTCCGGATCAGATTCGTATGAGGTGAATAACTAGGGACACAGTGACTTGCTTTGCTCTTATTCTAACCATATCTAAGCCGCCACCCCACTCCTCCACCCCCCAAAAAAATTATTTAATGTGGTTACGGTAGCCCGACGGATTGTTTTTTTTTCTTCTGTCAAGCCTAAACTTTTTTACTGTTGTGCAAGAAAGAAAGAAAGAAAGAAAGAAAGAAAGTAAGAAAGTAAGAAAGAAAGAAAGAAAGAAAGAAATTGACTGTAAACGAAGGATTGAGGGTTGTCTCGACATTGCTGTCTTTGTGCACTCTGGGAATCCACTATTTACCTTTTAAAAAAGCATTTTCAGTAAAAGAGAAACTTGATTTATGTTCGTTGTGGCCTCTTCTAAAACAAAGATGTAAAACAAAATAAAGTTCAGGTCGACCTACCGACCGTACCCCCCACCCCCTAATGATTGTGATGAATGGCCTTGCATAGCCTAACATAGCCTACAAAAGTAGAAAAGCCGTAAACACTAATAATTTTATTCATCGCTACTTTACAGAAGTAAACCGTTATTACGTCGTTGAGTACGCATTTCATCAGCAGCGCTAGATTCGATTGTTTATAATAATAATAATAATAATAATAATAATAATAATAATAATAATAATAATAATAATAATAATAATAATAATAATAATAATAATAATAATAATAATAATAATAATAATAATAATAATAATAATACAGATTATTTATACGCACATACCTTCCCTAATAGGCAAGCTCATGGCGTTTACAATCGACCTCTCCCGATTCGCGTCATCACTTTCTGTGTACACGCCCCTGGAGGGTTTGCTGGAGGGTCGTTACTCTGAATGCACTGCCAGCCGCGTGTTTTGAAGTTTTCATTTTCACAATGACGAACGATTGCTGTGTGAATGGCTGTTCCCACAGTAGTAAACGAACGAATGTTGTGTCCTACCATAGGATTCCAACAGTGATTACTAACAAGGGGTCACAAATTCGCGAATTGACAGCAAAAAGAAGACGACTTTGGATCAAACAGATCAACAGAAAGGAGGTGACAGACAAGACAGTTCGCACTTGGACACGCGTTTGTTCTAGACACTTCATCAAGGGTAAGTTTGTTTTCATGAAATCACTTATGGTGAACTTGGTCCAACATAATTGTGGAATGTAAAAACAACATGAAACAATGCTGGCCCTCTGAGTAGTGCTGGAGAAGCAAGGAAGAAGTCGGGTCATGGACGTTTCGCCCCATTTGCCAGTTCGCCCCAACCTCTTCGCCCCACATTCTTGCCGGTTCGCCCCACTATTCAAACCTCTTCGCCCCACTATCTAAACCGCTTCGCCCCACATTCGGAACGTCGTTTAGCTTAAGATTACACCCGAATCACGCAGACCGTTAAGGTGCATGGAGTACAGTACCGCCGAGCAAGACGTTTGTCACAAAACGCAGATACATTAATGAGGCCGGATCTTAGCATAACTCCCTGGGCGTGCGAAGTCAGTCAGGCGGAGTGAACTTGCACTTGTGTGTAGTACTCATGCTTCTGCTTCAGTCTGAAACTTCCATCATCACTTTTCTCCAAGCAGAATTTGGGATCCACCAAAGACTCCTCGATGGTACAGTCTTTTTTGGACGACGGGCACTTAATTTCAACGCAGCCGCGTCCATGGCACTCACAGCATCTAATGCTGTCTGGGGAGGCACCCAAGAAGGGGTACTCTTGGCTTATAAAGAAGCCACA
>JAWQFJ010024447.1:0-2500 GCA_034096865.1 Theodoxus fluviatilis | reverse complement strand
GACATTTTCAGGTGAGCTGGTCATTAGTGCTGGCATCACGCTATGACTTCGCACTGGACCGTCGCTGAACAATTTGTCTCGGCTGACTTTTTTCTTCCTCTTCAAATTGATACAAAATGATGGAAAACAAAGCCTGTCATGTGATTGTCAACACGTAAGTACCACTTACACATGATCTCCTTCCCTACCCACCCACCCCTCCCAACTCCAACCCCCCCCCCCCCCCCCCATGCCACCCCCCTCCAGGTTGTTAAGATATGCGCGCTGAGATCTTTGTTATCAATTTTGTCCCACCCAGTCTCGTAACACGAAGAACTGAAATGCTCCAGTGTGTTGTCTTTCTGTAATGCCGTCATTTACCTGAACAGATAAGCTGAAAATGGCGTCGCATAGTGGCAAGCCCGAAAGCCGAGGGCAGATGCTGCTGAGTGTGGCGTTTACAGGCTCCATCACCCCCGGGCTCGTGCAGTCAGCAACCGCGCACGACTGTGCATTGTCAAGATGATGTTTCTAGGGAAGTTCTCTACAAGTATGTTTGAGTGTACCTGCACGTGCACGCACGTCCCATCGAGCTCTCTCTCAAGACGCAGCCGAGCAGTGACCATATTCTTTTGTTAGTTGGAAACCTGGGATTGGACCGTTTTGATGAGCTGCTTTGGCATCTCCTGTGTTCCATAGCACGCACCACAATACCGGTTAATTTCTTTTCACGTGTTCAATACTCTTGTAATGATGTACCAATCACAGAGCATGAACTACATACAAGTCTCAAGCAAGTTTCTGATGGAAGTGTCGCAAGTCCACATGACTCTAGGTGTGAAAATACGGTGACAATTATACATACGCTTTATGAAACGATGAAAACAAAAAAGATCAAGAAAATTGTCACCCATTTTTGAAAAAAAAGGAAGGGGGGGGGGGGGAGGGGGAGGGGGGGGGGAGGGGGGGGGGGAGGGGGGAACCTGCAGATCGTTTCCTTCATGTCAGTCCTCAAGAGGGCATTGATTACGCTCAGGACGGGAGTGTCGTCTGATTTAACGCCGAGAGTCGTGGCTCTCGCGACCATTAGCAATCAGGCTTGGGAGACGTTCGTGCATCAACGGAGAAAGCTAATCGTTTTATCAAGGCCGCTCAGTCAGCCCCATCTGCACTGCACCGACGGATATCTTTAACACTTATGGAAGCCCACATCTCTTTGACGCCAGGCAAGAGACGATCTGCCTACCCTTCTGTCTGCAGACGTTGTCCCCTGCTGGCCGAGGGTTGTCGTTCCTGATTCCCGGCTCTACCCTCAATAGGTGGCGCGGCGGGTCGAGGTAGTCTATCGATTGATGGCGTGTCCTCGCTGCTGTGACTAACTCGATCAGATTTAATGCTCTCTCGCTCCACTGCGTCTCCCCGTCAGCGTTTTGGCACCACTAAAACTTCATCGATCTCGCTCGCTGAGAGACCTCCCTGTATCATCCCGTCCCCTCGTCTTTCTTTCGCCCTGTCATCTGTCGGACTATGACTGTAGAGCTTCAGTAGGCCAGGAGCATGTGTTTGTCGTATGGTGTGCTCAGCGGCCATCGCAAAATTTGAATGCGTCCTTAACGATATCTCTCTACTTAGCGCTTGTTATGGCTTTTACAATGAATCTCAGAGGGATGTTGAGAACTCTTCATATAAACTGTTTGAAATAAGCGTAGCAGCATTTAGTCCAGTGTGTGTATAAAAAAAACTTCTCTATCCATCACGTAGACTCCATTATTCTTCATTTTCCCCATATCTACCAATGACATATCAACACATTTCTACCTCAATTGCCATATTGTTACGAGTTAAGACTCAGTCTGTGAAAACGGGTCACATTTCACGACTTGCAAGCAACCAATCCTGCGGTCCATTGTACTCTGCTTCATTTCTGTTATCTTAGCAAACCAATTCCAGCATTCCTGCAGTGACCTCTCACCCAGTGGCAGAAGTCAACTTTCTGTCAAGGTCGCACAGCAGCTGGAGCATCTCAAATGGAGCTCTAAGTGCTTCACACTACAGGGCACTACCTTCTAGCGCCTAGCAACGATTAGTATACAGCCTAATGCGTTTGTTAAGTCGTCTCTTCAGCCAAGAGGGATTAAACTGAATGTGAGATTATTTTGGGGATTCACGTATCCAAAGAGGACTTCCAAATCCCTCTACTTTTAATGAAAATGCGCTTTTTAAGTCCTAAAAAACAACCAATCAAAACTTCTCAACCTGCTACGCTTCGTATCAGAAATGAAGCAGAGTACGACTGAATATTTTCGCATTCGCCTCGTCCTACGAGCACCGAACGTTTACATATTGCTGCAGCACAAACACGACGGTTATAGAGGTAAACGAAGTAGGAGGGGCAAAAGTACGTATACAATAGTGGTGTCGAGGGAAGGAGAGGGAGAAAGTGTGAACAGAATAGGCCTGTGTTACCAGTCAACACAGATACATATGTGCGAAGTATGACTGCATGTTCAACAATAGCCAG
>JAWQFJ010024446.1:35000-50527 GCA_034096865.1 Theodoxus fluviatilis | reverse complement strand
CGCGCAAAAACTCATACACACACGCAAGCACACACGCATACACGCACACACGCATACTAGCACACGTACGCACGCACATACGCACGCACAAACGGGCACTCTGCCACACTCACAAACACATACACACATACATACACACACACTCACACACACACACACACACATACACACGTCAGACACACACACATACACACGCACAGACAAACATATACACACATACACACGCACAGTCACACACACACACACACACGCATAGGGACACACACACATACATGTACATACGCACACACACACACACACGCACACGCACACACACGCGCGCGCGCACACGCACACACGCGCGCACACACACACACACGCACAGACACACACATACACAAGCACATACACACACATACGCACACAGACACACATGCACACACACACATACGCATAGGGACACACACACATATACACACACAGACACACACGCACAGACACACACACATACACACACACACAGACACACACAGACAGACAGACACACACACACACACACACACACACTCGTATACACACGCATACACAGACACACATCCACACACATACACACACACGCACACACACAGGCACACACGTATATACACACAGACACACATCCACACACACACACACACACACACACACACACACACACACACACACACGTATACATGTCGCTCCATCCCTTCTTCTCAGGGGGATTTTCACCTTCCAGCACTGCAGGACCACCAAAGCGAATGGGCCAACAGGCGGTGAGCTGAGCGGAGGTGTCAGGACAGATTGATTCAGTGTTTGCAATTCTGTTTTGGCGCCTTTCTATCAGCGGAGGCCATGTCGTAACATCATGCTGTAACATTTCAGTTAACTCTAATTCAAGGGAAGCAAATCTTCCAGTAATGTCCAATGAATCATAGTTACTTCCCTGTAACCCTGGAACCCAGGGTTAACTATGACAGAAATGGGTGAATAAACAGCATGTTGGTGAATCCAATTGATATCTGAAGCCATCCCTACATCTGTGAAACCCCAAGAACCTTACACATGCAGTGAAGATCCTGCTTGCAGCCAGTGTTGATTCCTGTTGGTCCCAAAGTATTTTAAAATGGTGACGTTTACCATGCAAGACTTGTCAGCCACTGTACTGCTGGGTTTTCTTTCCCTCTCACCAAAAACACACCCCCATCCCTCATCCCCACCCCTTACCCCCACCCCTCACCCCCATCCCTCACCCTCACCCCCACCCCTCACCCTCACCCCTCACCCCCACCCCTCACCCCCACCCTCACCTCCACCTTCAGACTTCTAGGTTGCTCCTCTCGTAAATCCGACATGAGTAAGCAGCAGTGGCCACGTGACCTCGACAGTCCACCTTGGTTGTTCTGGTCTCCAAGACTAGAGGCAAGGAGGAAGCGGGTTGTGGTTTGCTGTTGACGTCAAGGCTGACTAAGTACACAGAGTGTAGGTGACAGATCGTTCCAACCGGGAAGTAAGGTGTCAGCACCCCGATTGCAGGCTGATCTCATCAGGGTACGCTAGCTTTAGAGAGCCAACAAAGCCGCCTTGTAGGTTTATCACGAAAGAAAGATCCTGGAGATATTGTGCAGCGCGTCATGCCAAGTCAACAAACCTGTCCTGGAGATATTGTGCAGCGCGTCACGCCAAGTCAACAAACCTGTCCTGGAGATATTGTGCAGCGCGTCACGCCAAGTCAACAAACCTGGCTGGTCTACCTGCTCTGACGAAGTTGAAGAATGTCATCTGCCTTTTGTGTGACCTTTTCACGCCTTGCTTCGTTTACCAAGCGTCAAGCATGCATACGGACATCCCAAATGGAATTTGAAGTAGAACGTCCAGCAATTCTTTATAATACGTGGTTTCTTTTTTAATTCAGTGTTACATATGGCGTCCACCCATAGTTTCGCACACACCCAGACACACACCCACATACACACACGCACACACGCACGCACGAACGCACGCACGCACGCATGCACGCACACACGCACGCACACACACATACACACGGTTGAAATATTTTCCGTACCTCCAAGGACCGATTATGGATGGTCAACGACCAATCGTCAACATAATCTTCACCTTTCCTGCTTCATCTGGCATAAAGTTTGCAAGAGATTCTGTACCGAAAGAGCCATCGCCATTTTCAATCAGAAATGAAAGAACAAGGTCTGTTGGAAATCGATTCGCCATGTTCACTTGGGCAACGCAAAAGTTTGCAGTTCATGACAATAGTAAAATTTGCGGAAAATCTTGTTTCTCGCGGTGTTACTTACTCTGTGAAGAAGCAGTCAATAAACGTCGAAATGGCGGTCACCTCCACTTCCCTCCCTTCTCCCCCAGTGGGTTGGGGGTAAAAATTGACCCACTGCGTCTCCCTACGCGATTCGTAAGAGGTGAATAACTAGGGACACCGTGACTTGCTTTGCATTTACTCTAAACTGTCCTAGTGATTTTCGTGCTATATGGCCTTACATAGCCTACAAAGGCTGATATGCCGTAAACCTCCCTCCCTCCCTCACCCTGACTTGTTTTGCGTTTACTCTGAACTGTTCTAGTAATTGCCGTGCTTAATTAATGGCCTTACGCAGCCTACTACGGCTGATAGGCCGTAAAACTCTATCCATCCATCCTCGCGCTCACTGCTAATGTGTCCAGTCCACAAGTTTGAAAAGCAATTACCGAGTTTTTCCTCTTCTGAGGAGAGCTGCTCCACAAAGCATTCATAAAATTCTTCTGCGTCGTGTTGGCCAGTTTGGTACTGCAACAAGATATTGCACTGAAAAGCTTTTGACAACGGGGCTCTGATGCATGAAAGCCGACTAAAGCTTTAGTTCCCAACTAACCGGCACTCGATTTGCGTTTACTCTAAACTGTTCAAGTGATGTTCGTGCTTAATGGCTTTACATAGCCTACAAAGGCTGATAGGCCGTAAAACACTATCCATTCATCCATCTCCGCGTGGAGTAAGCAGTACTGTCTCTAAACAGGGCTGCTTGGTCATACAGGGTGCTGCCGGGCGATGTCGTCGTCTCCGGGTCGACATCGGACAACCAATATCCTGTACCGCCTGCATGCAGGATTGGAACTGCGGCTTCCAGTGTCATCTTCACCTGCTTTTTCGCCCCTTTCCCATCGCTACAGGACTTGTGAAAAGGAGTGGACGTGGACTGTGAACGTGTCGTTTGAGTCTGCACTGTGCAGTTTTAAGGTGAAGTTCGGTGTGCACAGTACCGGACCCACCCTTTACACCCGAGGTTCGTCTGCCATGGCCTAGCAAGCTGGGACGGTGACAGTGAGGTTCTTGGGTCGCAGGTTTTACACCAGAGTTTCCCTCTCCTAGACGGACTGCCTGAAGAGGCTAACGAGCTCCATCTACCCGGGTTTGAAATCAGAGTTGTCCTTCTCCTAGACTGGTTGCCAACCAAGGCTTATGAGCCCAGTCTGCCCAATTCCCGGTTATACCGCCGAGTGCTCGGTCGAACCTGTAGAAAGCTTTGTGAGCAACAGGGGGACCACGTGAAGGTGTTCCTGCAGGAGCAATTAGGTAGGAGAGGCCATGTGCGTGCATGTGCAGCGAACTGCATTGCAACAGAAATCACTACCCCAGGATGGGAGAGGCTATATGTTGGGCGTCACCATCCATTTGTTGTGCGGGACGTAGGGCCCAGACCACAACCCCCAACTACCCTCTCACTACTCCATTGATACTTCTAGTAGTCACACACACGATATTTGTGTGCGTGCGTGCGTTAGAAATCACGTAAATAAGCAAGGGAAAATATTCTTTGGTGAAAGTGTTGGAGATAAATTCAGAACCATGAAAAGCACAATGCTATCCAAAAACAAAAATAAAGTGGTAGCTGTGTTCATCAGTGAATACATTTTGCCTGTGGCGCTATCACCACTACCACCACCACAACCTCTACCACCACTGTCACTACCAAAACCATAACCACTGTCACCACTAACATCACTAGTACCACTACCACCACTACAACCTCTACCACCACTGTCACTACCAAAACCATAACACTGTCACCACTAACATCACCACAGCCTCAACCACCAATGTCACTACCAAAAATATAACCACTATTACCACTACCACCACCATTCCACTGCCACAAACACCACTACAATCACCACTGTCACCACTCACAACTACCATCACTAAAACTTCATCATCACCTCCACAATATAACCATCTGCTTAACCATCACTACAGCCACCATCATCCCCACCACCACACTATCACCAGCAATACAACCACCATCACCACCACCGCCGCCACCACAACCACATCCATCACCATCAATACCATCAACACCCACCACCACCAGCAGCTCTACGATCACGACATCCACCATCTCCACACCTACCCAAATCACCATCATTAACATCTCCATCACTACAACAGCGTGAGGTCTGGAAATGACTGACTCGGTGTGAGAGAGGGGAACAGAGACATCTTGTGTGAAGAAACATAGTGACGGTGGGAGTGCAAGTGCAACACACGACCCCAGTCATGCTGCCACCTCCCTAGCACACAGTTCCGAGTCAAGCACTAGAGAAAACTGTGTATATTTTCTGTAGAATTTGCTTTTTACATAAATGTTGCTGGTCAGGTTTTCCACCAACAATGTGTCCTTAAATCTATGACGCCAGACGGTTATCGTGTAAATAAATAGTTCTTGTACCAGCTGTAATCAGCGTTCCCGCCAGCCTTGCCTTTCGCCAGCCTGAGGTCTGACCCCACCCTTCCCCACGCTCTGCACCACACCAAAGATTATAGGTTACACAAAGATAGCTCATGCCGAGCTTTTGCTATATAGAGTTACAAGACGCTCGGAACGCAGCGCCCCAAGCGGCCAGGACTATGGGGAAGTAATCACACTGCTTAGATACATGTAAAAAGTGCTTGTTTGTCGACGCGTTTCTGATGCATTCCGATCATGTTTGTGAATACATTTACGGTGTAATGTGTAATAAAATGATTTGCTGCAATAATGGGGGTGTTTTGGCTTTGTTTTTTTGTAGCAGGCGTTGTGAAATCGAAATATTTGGTTCATCGAAATGTGAGCCTATAGTCCGTTTCAACATTGCTCTGTCAGTGGAGACAAAAATTATTCGTCTGCTAGCCATCTAGGTACATACGACCGGTGAGGTTTGTTTACTTATCTTCTGTGGGTTTTGTGCAGAAAGTATACGTTAAAACAGTCTAATATGACTATTTTCGATTAGTTTTTAATCTAATTAATATTTTTGCATGCTTTAACGCGGCCGGATCTTTGGCATAACTCCCCGGGCGTGCGAAGTCAGTAGCGTCCACTGACAGAGCAATGTTTAAACGGACTATAGGCTCACGCGCATGCGCAGAAGCATTAATTTAGATGAACCAAATATTTCGATTTCACAACGCCTGCTACAAAAAAACAAAGTCAAAACACCCCCATTATTGCAGCAAATCATTTTATTACACATTACACCGTAAATGTATTCACAAACATGATCGGAATGCATCAGAAACGAGTCGACAAACAAGCACTTTTTACATGTATCTAAGCAGTGTGATTACTTCCCCATAGTCCTGGCCGCTTGGGGCGCAACGTGTCTCGATCCTCATAACAATGAGCTAATGAACTATCTTTGTGTAACCTATAATCTTTGACCACACTAGCTGCAGTTACTGCCTTGCGCGTGACATGTTATCAACAGCGGTACCTGGGATCTATTGTGACTGATGAAGGGTCCAAACCAGAGGTACTGTCCATGATAGCACAAACAACAGCAGCATTGGCAAAGTTGAAGCCAATATGGCGTGACAGAAATATCACTCTCGCGTTGAGGATCATGCGCACGCTGGCCATCTCCGTATTCTTGTATGCATGCGAGTCCTGGACACTCACATCTGAACTACATAGACGGATACAAGCCCTGGAAATGAGATGCTACCGCAATATTCTGAACATCTCATATAAAGACCATGTCACGAATGAAGAAGTCAGCAACAGGATCAGGAGAGCATTTGGACAGTACGAAGACCTGCTCTCAATCGTGAAAAGCAGAAAGCTGAAGTGGTACGGTCACGTGTCAAGAGGCAGTGGGCTGGCCGAAACCATCCTGCAAGGTATCGTACCAGGTGGGAGAAGGAGAGGCAGGAAGAGAAAGAGGTGGGAAGACAACATCAAAGAGTGGACAGGCTTGACCTTTGCTGACTCACAGCGAGCCACAGAGGATAGAGATCGATGGAGGAAGATTGACCGAAAGTCATCAGTGGCGCCTCAACAACCCATCTCAGGGTTAAGAGACTGAACTGAACTGAAAGCAGGATGCAGTTGTAGGAACTCGATCCTCCACGTGAATTCCTCCCACAACGTCCTCGACAGGAATCGTACGTCTCTTCCTGCTCTAGGAATCACTTGCAACAGAATATGCGTCGCAAGTGCAGCATTTTCTTAATTTAGTCTGCAGCCTGCACACGATTGGCTGCGCGCTCGAGCACAGAGAGGCAGGTTTGCACGCCCCTGAATGCCCCACTTAGCCCTGGAGTCATCATGACCGCCTCTCACTGCTTGCCACGCCAATAACCCTGGGCGAGTGGCGTAAGCGCTGCTCTTGTGCTGCCTCGAGATGCGCTCTTTGCATCGACAACTCATGTTGTTGTTGCTGCTGCGGCTGTTGTTACTGCTGCTATTGCTGCTGCTGCTGTTGCTATTGCTGCTGCTTCTTACAAAGGATGACAAGAGGGAAGAGGAGGAGAAAGAGCAAACGGTGGAAAAGGAGAAATAAGGTGAAGAGAGAAGGGGAAGGAGCAGGAGCAGAAGGAACAGGAGGAACAGAAGCAGCAATAGGAGTAGCAGAAGCTGGAGCAGAAGGAGGAGCAGCAGCAGGAGGAGGAGGAGGAGGAGAAAGAGGAGGAGAAAGAGGAGGAGAAAGAGGAGGAGAAAGAGAAGGAGCATAAGGAGGAGGAGGAGGAGGAGCAGGAGGAGGAGGAGGAGGAGGAGGAGGAGGAGGAGGAGGAGGAGGAGGAGGAGGATGAGGAGGAGAGAGGAGGAGGAGGAAGAGGAGGAGGAGGAGAAGGAGGAGGAGGAGGGGGAGGAGGAGGAGGAGAAGGGGGAGGAGGAGGAGGAGGAGGAGGAGGAGGAGGAGGAGGAGGAGGAGGAGGAGGAGGAGGAGGAGGAGGAGGAGGAAGAGGAGGAGAGGAGGAGTAGGAGGAGGAGGAGGAGGAGGAGGAGGAGGAGGAGGAGGAGGGAAAGGAGGAGGAGGACGAGGGCGAGGAGGAGGAGGAGGAGGAGGAGGAGGAGGAGGAGGAGGAGGAGGAGGAGGAGGAGGAGCATAAGGAGAAGGAGGAGGAGGAGGAGGAGGAGCAGGAGGAGCAGGAGGAGCAGGAGGAGCAGGAGGAGCAGGAGGAGAAGGAGGAGGAGGAGGAGCAGCAGCAGCAGCAGGAAGAGGACGAGAAGGAACAGGAGGAAGAGAGGAACAGGAAGAAGAGGAGCAGGAACACGAGGAGGAGGAGGAGCAGGAGCAGGAGGAGGAGGAGCAGGAACCCGAGGAGGAGAAGCAGGAGGAGGAGCAGGAGGAGGAGCAGGAGGAGAACGCCTTCCAAGAATCGCGTGGGAGGACACATTGCATCTATCATTGTTCCCAATTTCGAAGGAGAGGTGTGGGAAGAATTATGTTGCTGCAAACAACAAGTATCTCCACCTCCTCTTCCTCCTTTAGCTCTTGCTACTTTTTCTGTCCCTCCTCCTCCACCTCCCCCTCCTCCCCCTCCCCCCTCCTTCTCCCCCTCCCAACCTCACCTCATCCTTCTCCCCTTCTTAACACGTCTCATACTACCACCACCACCTGCGACACTGCAAACGACACCAATAATGCAGAGCGTAACAAACTACCGAAGCTCCTCGAAAGGTTATTTATACAGCATATGCTTTGAATAGTTCAACTATTAAACAAGGGGGATGGGGTTGGGAAGTGATTGTTCATAGCACTGCAAATTCAGTTACTGTGTTCGTGCACAGTATGAATGCAGACAATTCATCCTACGATATGATCAATGGCACCACTGTATCCAAGCTAGAATAACTTCCATTCCGAGCCTGCGCCAGTATATACAAAGTTGTACATGAAAATGGCACACAAAACAACAATTTGCCCAGATCGAGAAACCAGTCTGGATGGGACGAATGTCATGCAAGTGCGAATGTCATCCTAGCCTCCGTATTCAGGCGAACTCGAACGAAATTTCTAGTATTACCTCCTTTTTTCAATAACTGGAGGTCATTTAAACCACTTGCAGGGAGTTTCACACACCGGGAACTTCGCCGCAACATCAGCGCCATGCAGCACTAATATCTGCATGTAAAGTGGTTAACTGGGCTGGTACGTTCTCCCTGCCTCATCTTCAGCAAAAACCTGGGTCGTATTCCACCGTCCTTTGTAAGGAGGTGTCAATGTATTGCAAGTGCGAACTTTAAAAAGAAACTCACATTGTTGTAAATAAAGTATTTACAAACAGTGTGATTCATCTTCAACTCTTTCTGGACGTCAGTCCATGCATATGTCAGTGAACTTTTGTGTTAGTCTGTGTGTCTATTTTTCTCTGTCAGGCAGGCAGGCAGGTAGGCAGGCAGGCAGGCTGCCTCTCTGCCTCTGCCTCTGCCTCTCTCTCTCTCTCTCTCTCTCTCTCTCTCTCTCTCTCTCTCTCTCTCTCTCTCTCTGTGATATATATACCAGCACTCTCTCTCTCTCTCTCTCTCTCTCTCTCTCTCTCTCTCTCTCTCTCTCTCTCTCTCTCTCTCTCTCTGTGGTATATCTACCAGCACTTACCAGACCTGGTGCTGTAGAGGTGGACAGGGGCCAGGTGTGTTAACGCAGCGAAGACAGCACTAGCTGGGGTAGGGGACGTTAGTGCTGGTACTGGGGCAGGACGGCACACACTGGGGCAGGACAGCACACTGGGGCAGGCTGGGAACATGCCGAGTACCCACAGCCGAACGCGCAAGCACTGGACAGGGCTCCACCAATGAGTTTGCGCAGTGGAAGTGCGATCCAGAACGTATCTCCACGCATGCCCGCCACAAGCCTACCTTGTTACAAAAGTCTCCCCAAGCAGGAAGTCGCCGCGCCTCTCGGAATAGAAAACAGTTTGGAGGACGCATTGGCGGGAGTGGCCAGTCTCTAGCAGAAGAAAATCATTCTTCCCGGAACTCTTAGAGAAAATTGTACAAACCTCATGGTATAACCCGCATCTCTACTTAACATATTTACTCTCTCTCTCTCTCTCTCTCTCTCTCTCTCTCTCTCTCTCTCTCTCTCTCTCTCTCTCTCTCTCTCTCTCTCTCTCTCTCTCTCTCTCTCATATTCTCTGTCATGCTCCCCCTTTGTCTCTCATCTAAGCGCACATTATTATTCAGATTTTATGGATATACGCAAACACATACGCGCGCACAAACAGACGTCATCGCCATACAAAGAGATATATATATATATATATATATATATATATATATATATATATATAATATATATATACGTGTGTGTGTGTGTGCGTGCGCGCAGGTACCCGCACGTTTGTTGTAAATGTTGCACTCTAGCAATGTTCTGATGTACGGGGTTCTCCTGGCTTGCGCTAGGAAATCGACGTGACAGACACCGGTGGTCGTTTCGAATAAACTTTACTTACGCACTGAGGAAAACACAGTGGTGAAAATCAGCATACCATAACTGTCATAACGGCTATTAGCAGCTTTACTCTGCAACAGAGGCTCGCTTGTCCTACGAGATAAGCTCTCACCTTATCATCAGTCGTACCTGCTGCTCTCCCTCCCTCTCGCTTTCTCGCTTCTTATCCACAAACACCCGTTCTAGATTTCCGAGAAAGCCAACTCCCCAATCTTCGAAGCTCGGGACGTCTTCGAAGCTCTCGACGTCAAAACGACTGACGTCGCGTCACACAACAGGCTAATTTTAGCATAAACTCGGTCGCGGGTCAAGGCCAACGACCTGACCGATACGAAAAAATCAACCGTGCCGCGATACTCTAGTATAATTGAGAACCTTCGCAACATAAACTTTCACATTGCATTTTTCTTAAAAACTATTCATCGTAGAGTCATCAAACTTTTCGAAAGGCCATTGACTAGGAAGGCCTTTCTCACCTAACCCCTGTCTCGAATGTCAAGGTCGCGCCTGGGGTCAAGAAATTGAACTAACCGGCAGATTGTTGTTGTTTTCTTTCAGCAACAGTGCCTGCCACTACTAGAGAACTTGTTACGAAAGGTATTGGTCACAAGAGAGTTTGGGCATGACCTCGATTTGCTTCTACCTCAAGGTACTTGACATTTCCGTGACTGTGACCCAATAGGGCGAAGGCCTGTTTGTGTAGGACCAGACGTGATGGCCTTGCACCTGAATGAAATAAGAAAACATTCAGCAACATTGTATGAGTGTTCAAGGCTTAAACTGTAAAAGAAGATGCCATCAGAATGAGTTAAATGAGCACGCATCGGTATTTTCTCGTGCTGAAGATGACTTCTATGACAAATCAACTCAGTAGCAGACTGGTTACTGCACTGATTATCAAAACAACCAAAGACAGCGTCCCACGATGCACAAGACTTTCTCTTTGGTTACGTCATCTCGTTCATGTGTGTTTGCTCTTTCAAGAAACTGAAGAATCAGTTTTCTGTGTCTGATGACATCATTTAATGTAAGTAAACCAAGCTCTCTCGGCGCTTTGTTGTACTTCGAAAAGCCTATCTTGCTGCCAATCAAGTGTTTGTTGCAAGTAAACACAAACACCTTTCGGCGAGAGACCTCTCGGTTACATTTTCAGAAGTATCGCAGTCTTCTTTTGGCAGTTCCCTAAAATACCCATGGGCCGCACCGTTTGCCTGCAAGAGAACTTGCTTTCTTTATTGACTGGTGCCAGCTGGTATTGATGCCGTCATTTCAGAAGGAAACTTTCTTAGACATCAGAAGAGAACAAACTTCCAGAGAAGCAAAACGACTGGCGGTTTTCAGAGTAAAATCCCTCTTCTTCAAGTGATTTAACCTGTCTTCCTGTCATTCTGGGGGATGGGGGTAGGGGATAGGGGTGGGATGTGTGGGAGGGGATGGGGGTGTGATGTGTGGGTGGGGATGGGGGTGGGATGTGTGGGTGGGGGTGTAATGTGGGGGTGCGATGTGTGGGTGGGTGTGGGGGGTGGGGAGTACGGGGTCAAACCTGGATCATGATCCGAGGTGCCCGCCAGTCTACCAAAATGAAGTCACACTGTTAGATGATCTCTGTCATTTGCCAGTATTTCAAATATTATTGATCGAATTATTATATTTTCAAGCGAATTCGCAAAAGAGACCAAGACCAGAGGGTGCACTCTTGCTGTGCGCGCAGCTCGTACTATCACTTACCACAGAAAGCGCGAGGTTGTGGAAGGAATGCACCTGCAGACCCGGATCAGGTCAGGGAATTCCACCCTTGGCTGCTTCAGGCTGAACCAGGAAGAAGAAGCATGCAGCCAATCGCAGCGACGACGCTGGACCAATGCCAGAGCAGCACGTGCCGTGCAGGCATGCACAGAGCGGCGCCAGGGCCTTGGCAGGTCACCAGGGCAGGAAGCAACTGCAGTTCTAGGTGGCTGAAAAGTTTAGCGACCAAGGTCGAGTACGTGACCTACACTGGAAAGCTGGGGATGCACTGAGGCAGATGGCGTCAAGTTACCTCTTAACGCATACTTCGGAGTGCAATGCCTCTACCAGGCTGTCCAGCACGGCACCAGAGCGCAATGCCTCTACCAGGCTGTCCAGCACGGCACCAGAGCGCAATGTCTCTATCAGGCTGTCCAGCACGGCACCAGAGCGCAATGCCTCTACCAGGCTGTCCAGCACGGCACCAGAGCGCAATGCCTCTATCAGGCTGTCCAGCACGGCACCAGAGCGCAATGCCTCTACCAGGCTGTCCAGCACGGCACCAGAGCGCAATGCCTCTACCAGGCTGTCCAGCACGGCACCAGAGCGCAATGCCTCTATCAGGCTGTCCAGCACGGCACCAGAGCGCAATGCCTCTACCAGGCTGTCCAGCACGGCACCAGACCAAACCCAAGTGACGCGTCTCTTCAGTCGTACAAAAAATATTGGTGCTTGCTTTTATGTATATTACATTCATTTTTTCGGCTCGTCACCAATGAATGTAATGTAAAATGCATTCACATAGCGCGCATTTCCAGCCATTACGCTGCTCAGTGGCGCTCTGCTCAAATAGCAACATTTATCTCCTTGTCATCGGGCTGCCCCGAGCATCCAGCAATCACTTTACAATTATACCCTTTGGATTGCTTTTGAGTGCTTTGGATTGCTTTTGAGTGCTTTGGATTGCTTTTGAGTGCTTTTGAGTGCTTAAAATTGGGGCGAAAAAGCAGACAATCTCGCTTTGGAAATGGATATATCATTGGAACCGACTGATTGGATGTTGCGTATGAATACAGCGATAGTTTTCAAAAAGACAGAAAGAAATCCTTGAGTTGCATTGGATTGCAGATCTGTAGCCCTGAGAATCTCGCCTCAGGGTGACAGACTCGATCCGCCGGTGACAGACAAGGAGGCAAGGCAGGCATTAGCAAAAATAAGGCACGAAAAAGCTGCAGGGATTGACGATGCTCCTGGAGGTTTACCTTAAATCTGCAGGTGGTTTTGTCTCCCCATTTCTGTTTTGCTGTTTAATGCTCTGTGAGGAAAATAGTACTTTCCACAGCGCTAGTGCAAATCTGTAATCATCCCTACACATAAAAGCGGCGATAAGCTATAATTTTAAATATCACATAGGAATTCCATTATTGTGTATCATCAATTAAATGGCTTTATGTGTGGAATTGAGTTTTGGGGACAGGAAAAGAGAATACATTAAAAAGGCACACGTTTGTATCCACGAGGTTTTTTCAATTTAAATGAAGAAAGTTAAAATAAATATGCGCCACAGATATCTCCTGTATTTAAATACAACAATACTAGCGGTGAAATACTGACTGCGGCTTTGTTTTATATAGAGAGAGAACGCATCAGCGAAACAGAACTGGGTTTGATCAGTCCAGTGATGCTGGTGCAGCCCTGTGTTTGCGAGTGCACGGACAAATGTGGAACTGGTGACAACAAGAGCTTCATCGGGTGCACAGAGACTCGTGACTGACACCTACATGAATCGAGCACGAAACTTGCTGAAAGCCGTCAGGTTACGTTATTTAGTTATCTGAAACGAAAGCTAGACTACGAAGGGATCTGAATAGCGTAAATAATTAAAACTGAAAGAATTAGGGATGCTCTTCGCTTCCGCGGTAAGCTGGCCAGGAAGAGTAGAGCAGGCAAGTTTCTGGGCACCTTTTCTAGCCCTTACCTCATGCATGGAGGCGGGCAGTGCTGTCCCAAGGAAGGCTGCTCGGACACTCAGGTGGCTGCTCGGACACTCAGGTGGCTGCTCGGACACTCAGGTGGCTGCTCGGACACTCAGGTGGCTGCTCGGACACTCAGGTGGCTGCCGAACTCCGCTGCTGCTCCGGTACAACGAAGAGCGACCCTATTGACCCATCCACGCCACGCCCCTTTCTCGCTGTAGCTCGCGTGGTATCACATGCAGGCGGCAAAATGGCTTTAACGCTAGCGCCGACTGACTCGTTGCGTTGTATTCCGGACAGCATTTGTGTCTCATTTTTGCCAGACAGTGAGAAGAGTTCTCAGACTGTGATAGACAGGGGTATGAATTAATACTACTCGTGTTATTTAGACGAAATTAAGATCTATGAGCAAGAGGATTCAACGGTGGAGGTGACAGCTCGGGAAATGGAGGTGGTGCTGGCATCTGCGTGACAATGAGCGTCGTATCTGTCTGTTGTCAGGTGCCTGTAAAATGTTGATCAAGTGTTCCAGTGATCAGTTAGTTAAGTTTAAAACGGATTGAGCGCCTCGGGTTGGTGTAGAGTCGCTATACAACACTACTACCTTTACCATCACTAGTTGCATTGATGAGAAAGAAATTGAATTGACTATTGCCGAATGGCGGCAGCTTGAAAATTCGCTCTGTGACAGAAACAGTATGTTCTGTGACTTTGTGGGCTTGTTTAGCCTTCCTTGCACACAGGGATTCTCGTCAATGCCACTTGTGATATTTGTGGAGTACTAGGACTATCTACACCGCTGGCAGCCTGGACTTAGCATGTGAGTAATCGACGCAGTCTGATAGGCTTTGAATTCGTCTATGGACGCCGTTAAGTCTGCCAAGCTACGCTGTGAAGTGACTGAGTAAGTGAGACGAAAAATCTGCGCAGGATCTATACGACAGGCAAGATTCTACCATTTCTGGAAGGTTTAGACTCCTATTTTGATCTCGACGAACTAGCGTTACTGATTTTGTCTGTAAAAGATTTGGTTCGTTAGATGTAACCGTCACCGTGCAGAATTTTTTTTTCCAACCACGCTCGATTCGAAGACTTGATCAAGACAGGGGTGAGCCTTTGCTTTTCGCTTACGTTGGATGGGATATATTCAGTTCTAATCCTGGAGCTTTGTTTAACCGTGCTCTACTCACAATCTCAGAACTACCATCACGACAGACAATCTGTGTAATGAGATAGTAAGGTACATAAGCATCATCCTCGCAATGAAGCGTTAGTGTACGTCTATCCTCACTCAACCCTCACGCTCCCTCTCAAAATTTGCATCCTGAAGCTTAGAAATGAATAAACGTATGTTAAACAACAGTAATGTTCAATTTTAAATGCAGATCTGTGACTCACTCCCGCGCAAACTCCTTTGTTTTTATTAAGCCGGTTGAAATTTAGCTGATCGTGTGGCCGGCAGCACGCCTTGATGATGATCCACGCCATGGCATCGGCTCTTCTGCTTTTTACAGAGGGAAATTGATGCAATTTGCCTCCGACTATTTTATCGGGATATCGTTGATCACCAGAGCATGTGCCCCACTGGCAGTGAACAACCATTTTGTTTTGGTTCTGCGATAGGCTAGAACCGAAGCGAAAACGCGTGATGGAGTGCTTCCAGACAGTGCCGTATTTGTGATACCAGTGTGAGCCAGAAAAGTCTGTGCTAAAAATAGACTAGTTCCGCGTCAGCGATTGGCTAAGCCCAGCGACCACGTGGGCCGTGTGGATGGGTCAATAGCCTGAGCCGCCTGTGTGCAGGTTCGCGTCTACGACTGCCAGTGTACCCACACCTGCCGCTTCGTCGCTTGCCTACCGCCACAGGACGTGGAGATGACGGAAAGGAATGGAATGGATGACCAATTGATTTTCCGCAGGGATTTTGTTTTAAGTGAGGTGGAGTTGCGCAACGTCGACCTCACTCTCTCGCCTGAGGCCACCTTAGTCCAGTGGCTAGACTAAGTCAAGACGGCTACAGATGGAGTCAGGTGCAGTGGATGACCATGATGTTCTGTGTGCCTCATCACGCTCGCTACGCACCACAGCGCGTTGCTGGGTCCC
>JAWQFJ010024446.1:22500-32500 GCA_034096865.1 Theodoxus fluviatilis | reverse complement strand
GCGGAGTGGGGGTGGGCGGAGTGGGGGTGGGCGGAGGGGGTGGGCGGGGTGGGGGTGGGCGGAGTGGGGGTGGGCGGGGTAGGGGTGGGCGGGGTGGGGGTGGGCGGGGTGGGGGTGGGCGGGGTGGGGGTGGGCGGGGTGGGGGTGGGCGGAGTGGGGGTGGGCGGGGTGGGGGTGGGCGGGGTGGGGGTGGGCGGGGTGGGGTGGGCGGGGTGGGGGTGGGCGGAGTGGGGGTGGGCGGGGTAGGGGTGGGCGGAGTGGGGGAGAAATCATCTGTCTTATCTTCCCTCTCACCAGTGTTTAAGTTTTAAAAAATGTCAACGAAAGAGAAATGTTTATTCATGTTCAGATGTATCTACTGTATACCTGACATTTCTTAATACACACACATTCACACGCACGCATGCACGCGCGCACGCACGCGTGCACGCACGCACGCACGCACGCACGCACGCACACACACACACACGCACGCACACACGTGCAAAGTCTCAACCTAGGCATGAAAAAGATACCGACCCTTTTTTTGAGGGGGGGGGGGGAGCAATGTTACCGTAGCTGCATTTTTTTACTTATTGAATTTCATAGAAAGGTGCAGTAGAAGGTGTTAAGCCAGATACTCGTATGCATATTCACCACGAGTAATGAAGTACTCTAAAGTGGAAGTCTTTACTTAATGATTGTAATGAAAAACTTAGCAACCCCAAATACTTTGCAGAAAGAGAATAATACAAAGTTATTCGTAACGCTGATGATGTGCTACTTTTTCCCACTTGAATTTATTCTGTAGTCTAAATTTATACAATAGAAAACAAGCAGGATGAAAACTGCAACAACAATAATTTAACAGATGAATAAAAGACTGAGCTTGTCTACAATATTCTCCATAGAAACGCCTACACTATTCTCGATAGAAACGTCTACAAAATGCTCCATAGAAACGTCTCGAACAAGAATAACTCCTCACAAGCACTCGAAATCCTATCCGTGTCATTATATAAAAACCGCTGGCGCTGAACCTCCAGGTTTTGGCATTAATTTTTTTTTTAAATCGGGTTCGAATCCGCAAGCTCTCGAAAAAAGAGGGGGAAAACACACACACACACAAAAACATAAAAAAACCAGGTCGGGTTTGAACCCACAACCTCTCGAAAAAAGAGAAGAAAAAAAGTTTCAGCGCAGAATCGAACCTGGTCATGCATGACCAAGAGTCTAACGCTCTACCAGCTGAGAGAGAATTGATGTGGCGGAGTGCTTGTAAAGCATTTATAACGTTCTTTTCCGTGGCCACACGAGCAGCTAAATCTCAACCGGCTGAATAAAAGCAAAGGAGTCTGTGCGGGGGTGAGTCTCAGATCTGCATTTGAAATTGAACATTACTGCTCATTGCTCGTGCAAGGCTGTATAAGTGTGTTTTTTTTATCATTTATCTGTTACGTGTTTGATTTGATGGAGTAACCTAAGCTCGCATTCCAAAATTGTAGAACCTACTCTTGAAGTGTTGTGTGTGGAGCCAAAAAGCTTGCGCAACTGTCCTTCGCACTGACTGTCCTATGCACGGACTGTCCTTTGCACTGACCGTCCTTTGCATTAACTGTCCTTCACACTGACATGTCGCGCTCACCAGTGCTTCGGACACATGCCGGCCATTCTGTGCACTGGTCAGTGTGAAAGTGCATAGGACAGTCAGTGCATCAGACAGTCAGTGCATAGAACAGTCAGTGTGAAGGACAGTTAATGCAAAGGACAGTCCGTGCATAGGACAGTCAGTGCAAAGGACAGTTGCGGAAGCTTTTTGGCTCCACACACAACACTTCAAGTGTAGGTTATAACATTTTGGAATACGAGCTTAGCTTACTCCATCAAACACGTAACAGATACATGATTAAAAACCCAACAACACTTACCCTGCCTTGCACGAGCAATGAGGATGGTTCATATTCTGCTTAGCAGCGTCAAGATCGAAAGAAAGTCGATATATAATGTGCTGCTTAAATTTTTCCACATTGATCTGGACTGAAGCACCGAGCTGTCACCTCCACCGTTTAAACCGCTTGCTAATAGATCTTAATTCGTCTAAATAACATGAATAGTATTTATTCATACCCCTGTCTATCACAGTCTGAGAAATCTTCTCACTGTCTGGCAAAAATGAGACACAAATGCTGTCCAGAATATTACAATGCAACGAGTTAGTCGGCGTTCATTCGGAAGCCATTTTGCCGTCTGCGCATCTGTTACCACGCGAGATACAGCGAGAAAGAGACGTGGCTGTCGAGTGGGTCGCCATTCCATCAATTGACCACTTGCATCGTAAAAAATCCTTCTTTATCCCTCCAGGTTTACTGGAGGTCCTACAGACTTTATCTGTCTGTGTGTCTGTCTGTCTGTCTGTCCCGTTTCCACGGCCTATATCTCAAAAACTACTGGACGGATTTCCTTGAGATTTTGCACACTGACTGGAAGTTAGGTCCCATTCAATATTATCAAATTTTCAGAATCGAGGTTTGAAAAGAAAGTGACTTTTTTTACATTTTGGTGTTTCACTGAAAACGATTCAACAGACTCCATTTTGCAAAATCTGTGACGTTATCATTTGACGTCGAATAATGTGACGTCATTTGCGAGGAGATTTTTGAAGGAGGGTGAATAGAATAGAATAGAATAGAATTCTTCGGCTTGCTTAGGCGTCCAGGGCCTGTATGCACGTCGGTCCGTTTAGTGGACTAATCGCGTTTATCCTCAGGGGCGGATCAGTTCATTTTTTTGGGGGGGGGGTTTCCAAACTTTTTTAAGACCGGGAAGGAAGGGGGATTTTAAGGCGCCTATATACATACCCGTTTGCAAGCAGATTTTGCTCTCGATCCGGCACCGGATCGGCAGCAAAAATACGCTTGACATCCACACGCAACGATTACACCGAGACCGCGCAATCGAGCGATTTTCACTTACGTGAAGCGAGGTCAGAATTTAGAGTTACGGCCTATCCTATACGAATTTTCGCGTATAAAGTTATCGCACCTCCGAGGTCCGATAGAGCCTAAACGCGTGTAAATAATATTACGGCGGCCATTTTTTTTTCTCCGAGCACGACAACGGCGTTTTCTGCGAAGAAACAGGATTTTCCGGGACCGAACTAAGCCATGAACAGCATTAATTTATCAAGGCTGTATGCTGAATGCATCAGTAGGTCGGGAAAGTTTCAACTTTTTACACATCGAATGCAGGTCAACGCAGATATACGTACGCGGCAAAGAATCTGCACCACCGCTTCGTTGCGTGCATGTTTGCACAGAAAACGCTGTATTTCGGGATACTAGAAACCCCATCCAAAGAAAATGTAAGCCATGAACAGCATTAATTTCTCAAAGCTGTATGTTGAATGCATCAGTAGGTCGGGAAAGCTCCTATATTTTAAAATCCGACAGGCAGGTCTCACGCATAGACTACACGTGGAAGCGTTGTTGCCATGGCTCTGAAAAGGGCCGTAACTCTAAATTCTGACCTCGCTTCACGTAAGTGAAAATCGCTCGATTGCGCGGTCTCGGTGTAATCGTTGCGTGTGGATGTCAAGCGTATTTTTGCTGCCGATCCGGTGCCGGAGTGTTAATTCAGCGTTTATGACATGCCAAAGGAAAGCAAAGCATGTCATAATAGGAGCTTCCTGAACCTATCCATCATGTTTAAAATATATGGTTGATTGTTCCTGGGCCGATAGCTTAGAAATGGATTTACATGCTTTACAAACACTCCGTCATTGCAATTCTCTAATGGCTCAGCTGGTAGAGCGTTCGACTCTTGGTCATGCATGACCAGGTTTGATTCTGCGCTGAAACTTTTTTTTTCTTCTCTTTTTTCGAGAGGTTGTGGTTTTGTTGTGTTTTTATGTGTGTTTTCCACCTCTTTTCTCGAGAGGTTGCGGGTTCGAACCCAATCTTTTCTTAAATGCCAAAACCTGGAGGTTCAGCGCCAGCGGTTTTTATCCTTTCACCAATGTTCTCAAAATTCATCCTTATCAAAACTCTACTCGCAAATGACGTCACGTTGTTGATGACGTCACACATTACGCAATTTCGCCATTCCATGAATCGCGTATTTGGGGAGGCGCTCTGGAGTGTACTACCTTAAAAAAAAACACTTTCTCTTCAAGCCTCGATTCTGAAAATTTGATACATTCAATCGGGCATAACTTCCAGTTAGTGTGCAAAATCTCAAGGAAATCCGTCCAGTAGTTTGTGAGATATAAGCCGTGGAGTCTGGACAGACAGACAGACAGACAGACAGACAGACAGACAGACAGACAGACAGACAGACAGACAGACAGACAGACAGACAGACAGACAGACAGACAGAGGGAAAGACACACAGATAAAGTCTGTAGGACCTCCAGTAAACCTGGAGGGATAAACTGTGCAGTCAGTTGCATCATATATCGTCTGGTATATCAAAGATAATGATGTGGCATTCCACAGCAACTTATCCCTCATGTCTGGGCCTCAAACCGCTGAACGCCTGACTTTCCGATCACTGGGTCTCTTGATGAATCTTTTGCAAATTCAAATCGTGTGTACACGCAACATCAACCTAAATATTGCAAAGCAGTGGTAGTAATACATCGATCACAGAAATTCTTTACAGAGATATGGGACGTAATACAAATGCACGCCTGTATACTGGACACAGAAGTCTACTCCCACCGACAAAAGGTTCAGCAAAGGACTACAGGAACAAAACACAATGAAACGTGCCTATTTCAAACTGGCAGATGTATGCAGGAGTTGATACATAAGATGCATTGTGAGAAAGCGGTTTCTATACTTCTGTATGTATAGAAAAGAGCGAGACTTTTTTCACCACCTCGTATACGCTACACGAGGAGGAGTATGTAGAGCCGCACCACGTATACGCTACACGAGGATGAGTATGTAGAGCCGCACCACGTATACGCTACACGAGGAGGAGTATGTAGAGCCGCACCACGTATACGCTACACGAGGATGAGTATGTAGAGCCGAACCACGGCGCTACACGAGGAGGAGTATGTAGAGCCGCACCACGTATACGCTACACGAGGAGGAGTATGTAGAGCCACACCACATATACGCTACACGAGGAGGAGTATGTAGAGCCGCACCTCGTATACGCTACACGAGGATGAGTATGTAGAGCCGAACCACGTATACGCTACACGAGGAGGAGTATGTAGAGCCGCACCTCGTATACGCTACACGAGGAGGAGTATGTAGAGCCGCACCTCGTATACGCTACACGAGGATGAGTATGTAGAGCCGAACCACGTATACGCTACACGAGGATGAGTATGTAGAGCCGCACCTCGTATACGCTACACGAGGAGGAGTATGTAGAGCCGCACCACGTATACGCTACACGAGGATGAGTATGTAGAGCCGAACCACGTATACGCTACACGAGGAGGAGTATGTAGAGCCGCACCACGTATAGGCTACACGAGGATGAGTATGTAGAGCCGCACCACGTATACGCTACACGAGGAGGAGTATGTAGAGCCGAACCACGGCGCTACACGAGGATGAGTATGTAGAGCCGCACCACGTATACGCTACACGAGGAGGAGTATGTAGAGCCGACCACGTATACGCTACACGAGGATGAGTATGTAGAGCCGCACCACGTATACGCTACACGAGGATGAGTATGTAGAGCCGCACCACGTATACGCTACACGAGGATGAGTATGTAGAGCCGCACCACGTATACGCTACACGAGGATGAGTATGTAGAGCCAACCACGGCGCTACTGAGAAGCTATAGATGACAAGAGTTTTCTACGGGGGCGCTTTCAACAGCAATAAATAAATAACGCTTTTTATTTTTGTAAAGTTTTCATGAAGCACGGTGGCACGCAATTTGGGTGGTGGGTGGGGGTGGTGGTGGGGGGGGGGGAGGGGGGGGGGTTGGTTGGTTGGTTGGTTGGTTGGTTGTTTGGTTGGTTGGTTGGTTGTTTGGTTGGTTGGTTGGTTGGTTGGTTGGTTGGTTGGTTGGTTGGTTGGTTGGTTGGTTGGTTGGTTGGTTGGTTGGTTGGTTGGTCGGTCGGGTTTTCGTTTGGTTTTTATTAGTAACTGTGATTTTATTCTAAACATTTTTAAAAACAAGGTTGATATGGACGAATTAGCGTTTCTTTTTTCATTGAACAAATTCTATCTTCATCAAATGGAATCTGATCCATGGCGGACGGTATCGACTTGGCACGTTTCTCTAGACTTCCTCAGTGCCTTACAGAATGGACTCCAGTTCTGACTGCCCTCATGAGCTCATTGAACTAAAGACACGAAGGCGTCGGGTATAAAAGACTTGATGTGATACGCCACATGATAGAGGCAGGAAAAACATTCGGTCGAAAAACAAGATGCCTTTCGTGAATAATCTTTCTTATTCCATTTATATCTAACATAAATTTTTTTGTGATTTACGAGTACACTCCAGTAATAGTAAGTCGCAGTTTCTGTGCTACACACTCTTATGCAATGTTTGAGTTCTTTCGCGATATCAGATTTATGTGCAGCTTTACAAACCGCACTCGGACTTTGTCCAAGCACTGCACATCGATCAACTCTGACTTGAAACCCGGGTAAATAGAGCTGGACAGCCTTGACAGGCAGTCTGTCCAGGAAACCCGGATAGACAGAGCTGGACAGCCTTGACAGGCAGTCTGTCCAGGAAACCCGGGTAGTTAGAGCTGGACAGCCTTGACAGGCAGTCTGTCCAGGAAACCCGGGTAGGTAGAGCTGGAAAGCCTTGACAGACAGTCTGTCCAGGAAACCCGGGTAGATAGAGCTGGACAGCTTTGACATGCAGTCTGTCCAGGAAACCCGGATAGACAGAGCTGGACAGCTTTGACAGGCAGTCTGTCCAGGAGACCCGGGTAGATAGAGCTGGACAGCCTTGACAGGCAGTCTGTCCAGGAAACCCGGGTAGATAGAGCTGGACAGCTTTGACAGGCAGTCTGTCCAGGAAACCCGGATAGACAGAGCTGGACAGCTTTGACAGGCAGTCTGTCCAGGAAACCCGGGTAGATAGAGCTGGACAGCCTTGACAGGCAGTCTGTCCAGGAAACCCGGGTAGATAGAGCTGGACAGCCTTGACAGGCAGTCTGTTCAGGAAACCCGGGTAGATAGAGCTGGACAGCCTTGACAGGCAGTCTGTCCAGGAAACCCGGGTAGGTAGAGCTGGACAGCCTTGACAGGCAGTCTGTCCAGGAGACGTATGCTCCGCACAAGCAAGCTGCACCTGTTGGGGCCGTTCTGCACGTGGAACTGGCTGCACCTGTGTGACCTTGAGCGGGGGCAGGCGAGAGGGTGGGGAGGGGACTGCACGACTCTGCACTTTAAAATGTCATCTGTGCTGGTCAGTCAAACAGGCCCATCTGAGCACGTCTAAATGGTCTATATTTCCACATGAGGTCACATTCCCGATCACCTGCCTACCTACTCATTCGTCTAACGGGACGGGAGAATCCAGAAACACATCGATCAGGTAAGTATTGCTGTATCCGTTTAATTCTGTTGTCTGGAAACATGATACATTATAGAAGATCAGGGATAAAATATGTCCATTGTTGAATCGTAAGAAAGGCAGATGCATGTGGGTAATACTAATTGTTCCTTCCATCAGTAAACGGAGGTCACCAGGTGACACGTCTGATGACGTCATAGTGTATTAGAACTGGGCGATAACATTTATCATTGTCGTTGTAGATTTATTCCAATACGACACAACAAATAACTTTCAAAAGTAAAACGAGTATTTCTTGGAGACAACCCTAACCTTTCGCCAAATTTCATCAGGATCCGTTGTGAACTGTTAAAGTTATTTTGCAGAATAACAAACGATTTCAGTAGAAATACATAGCCTCCTTGAAGGTGGTGAAAACAGTGAGATATAATTAATAATAATAATAATACAGATTACTTGAACGCACATACCTTCCCTAATAGGCAAGCCCATGGCGCTTACAATGAAAAGTCCACACTCATACAAAGCATTCCAACACTCGCACACTGTACAGTTGAAACAAAAAAGAGTTAAATACAATACAATTAATTAACATAGCAGGCAATAAAAAACACGATACATAAAAAGAGGCGCCTTGTGAAGCACCTCACTGCTCGTCAGGAAAGACTGACCGGAACAGGTGTGTCTTAAGGGAGGTTTTGAACTGGGACATGGAATCAGAGTGACGGACAGGGAAAGGTAGGCTATTCCACGTTACAGGGCCGATGTAAGAAAAAGCTCGCTGTCCTTGGGTTTTCTTTTTGCGACGGGGGACATTTAACGTTTTGGTGTCTGCAGCTGAACGGTTATTTCTAGCGGGGGTGTAGACAGTGAGAATTTCTTTGAGTGAGTGTGGTGCAGTTTGATTGAAGAAGTTGAAAAACATAGTGGCTAGCTTATACTCTATCCTCTGAGCGACGGGGAGCCAATGCAGTGCACGAAGGAGTTTGGATGTGGGAGTTCTCTTGGGACATCCTGACTGTGTGCGTCTTAAATGTCTGTCACTATGTTTGTTGTGAGGTACCAGTGAGGATTGATGAAGATGCCCAGTGATCAGGGGGTAAAGTGTAAGCGGTTTGAGACCCAGACAAGGGTGTAAGTCGCTATAAAAAAACCACACCTTTACCTTTACATCTAAAACCTAATCTAACAGCAGTGTTTTGGACTTTTTGCAGTTTGTTTAGCAGAGTGTCAGGATTAATGCCGGCAAGAAGAGAATTTCCATAATCAAGACGGGACAGAACAAGGGAAGTGACAAAGGTTTGAGTGGCCTGTTGTGAAAGATAGTGACGAATAGTGCTAGTTTTCCTTAACTCGTAGTAAGCTAACTGGCAAACTTTGTTTTCATGAACTCTCATAGAAAGATCATCATCGAACATGACACCTAAGTCAGAGAGAAGAGGTTGGAGTTGACTGGGTTGACTGGAGTTGTAGAGTTGCGAGTCATCAGCAAATTCACTGTGAGAGAATGAATGACTGTCAATTACGATGGGAAATGGTCGGGTGTACAGTAGAAACAGCAGAGGACCCAGAACCGAGCCCTGTGGGACTCCGTATTTTAGCGGGGCAGGATCAGAAGCAATACCCTGGATCAAAACAGTCTGCCTATGTTCTGAGATATATATATGATTTCAGGAAGGAGAGTGCTGTGTTGTCAATGCCAAAAACATGTCTTAGACGGGAGAGAAGAATTCCATGATCTATTGTGTCAAACGGAATCATCAGATGCGACAAGGAGGTCGTTTAGAACACGAAGCAGAGCTGTTTCGATGGAATGGTGAGATATCATAGAAGCCACGCTCTTCACTTTAGCTGGTAAGATCTGTGAGTCTTTCTCCGCCCACTCCTTCAACTGCGTGACACACACAGCTGCCTTGCTGTACGATCAGTTTGAAGAAGACTCTTAGTCCTAAGGAAACTGTGCAGGCCGCTGCCCCCAGTTCTGGTTGTCATGGTCATCCTGCAAACTGGGGTACAGGCTGACGGACTGAGGCGGGGCACCGTTGGGCTTTGCGGGGAACAACGTGATGGCCTGGAAGCTGACGGCAGAGTTTTGCCGGGGGCCGAGGTCCCCGCGGAGCTCACTGAAGCTGGCCATGCTGCCCGTGTAGGCGTGCTTGTCCCAGCCGTGACAGCGCTCAGGGGGATCACACCCTGAGGGCGACGGCCGCCGCTTTGGCTTCGCCAAGTGCTGCAGAGGGAAAGGGAGGGAGAAGGCTTGAAGGCAACGTGAGGATTTGAAGTGCTGCAAAGGGAAAGGGAAAGGCTTGAAGGCAACGTGAGGATTTGAAGTGCTGCAGAGGGAAAGGGAGGGAGAAGGCTTGAAGGCAACGTGAGGATTTGAAGTGCTGCAGAGGGAAAGGGAGGGAGAAGGCTTGAAGGCAACGTGAGGATTTGAAGTGCTGCAGAGGGAAAGGGAGGGAGAAGGCTTGAAGGCAACGTGAGGATTTGAAGTGCTGCAGAGGGA
>JAWQFJ010024446.1:0-17500 GCA_034096865.1 Theodoxus fluviatilis | reverse complement strand
AAGAAGAAGAAGGCAAGAAGAAGGAAGACAGAAAGACAGAAAGTCAAAGAAGAAAGACGAAAAGAAGAAAGAAGAACGGGAATTAAGATATTAAGGAAGGTAAGAATGTAAGAAGGTAAGAAGTTAAAAGAAATAGAAAGAAGAAGAAGTAAGAAGAAAGAAGAAAGAAGAAAGGTAAGGAAAGAAAGAAAAAGCGAGGAGAAGAAAGAAGAAAGAAGAAAGAAAAGAAAGGAAGAAAGAAGAAGGGAGAAGCAAGAAGAAAGAAGAAAGAAGAACGAAGAAAGAAGAAAGAAGAGTAGAAGACCGAAAAGAAAGAAGAAAAAAGAGAAATGAAGACAGAAGATAAGAGAGAAGAAAGAAGAAAGAAGAAAGAAGAAAGAAGAAGAAAAAGAAGAAAGAAGAAAAAGAAGAAAAGAAAGAAGAAAGACGAAAGAAGAAAGAAAGAAGAAAGAAGAAGAGAAAAGAGAAAGAAGAAAGAAGAAAGAAAGCAAGAATCAAAGGCAATAGAAGAAGATAAGAAATAAAGAAAGTAAGCAGAAGGCAGAAGGGAGAGATTAAGAAGGAAGAAGAAAGAGAAGTAAAGAGAAGAAGAAGCAGAAGAATAGAAGAAGAAAGAAAGAAGTAAGAAGAGAAGCAGAAGACAAAGTAAGAAAGACGAAAGAAGAAGGAATGACAGAAAGAAAGAAGAAGAAGTAAGAGAGGAAGAAGGAAAGAAAAGAGAGGGAATGGGAGAGGCAAGAAGAAAGAAGAAGAAAGAAGAAAGAAGAAAGAAGAAAGAAGAAAAAAGTAAGAAGGAAGAAGGAAGAAGTAAGAAGCAAGAAGAAAGAAGAAGAAGAAAGAAGAAGAAGACAGAAGAAAGAAGAAAGAAGAAAGAAGTAAGAAGGAAGAAGTAAGAAGAAAGAAGCAAGAAGAAAGAAGAAGAAGAAAGAAGAAAGAAGAAAGAAGAAAGAAGCAAGAAGAAAGAAGAAAGAAGAAAGAAGCAAGAAGAAAGAAGAAGAAGAAGAAAAAAGAAGAGAAGAAAGAAGAAAGAAGAAAGAAGTAAGAAGGAAGAAGGAAGAAGTAAGAAGAAAGAAGCAAGAAGAAAGAAGAAAAAAAAAAAAGAAGACAGAAGAAGAAGAAAGAAGAAGAAGAAAGAAGAAGAAAGAAGAAGAAGAAGAAGAAAGAAGAAGAAAGAAGAAGAAGAAGAAAGAAGAAGAGAGAGCGAGCGAGCGAGATGAAGGGCGGGCCTTGACGAAGCTGGTGTCTTGCCTCGCCTGTCTTTTCCAGCTACGTTCTTTCTTTCTTTTTCCCAAACAGGGGTCGAGCTTTTAGTTGTATATTACCAGTGTCTGTGATTGTTTTTTTCTCCATTTTAACTCTGGTAGAGGTGGTAAAATACATTTTATAAAAAGTCTCCCCTTGTTCGTGTATTTTACTTAGCTCGAGACAGTGGCTGCCACCCTTTTTTATAATCCCCCATAGACACGAGTTGTATGTTTCCCATTTCCTCGTTTGACCAGAGGCAACCACCCTTAGTGGTTTTTAGAGTACATATTTTTTATTATTTTATTTTAATATGTGTTACGGAGTATTTCGAGCCCTTTTAACTCTCCTCCGTACGAGGTGAAAACATTTATTTTCACACACACACACACACACACACAGAGAGAGAGAGAGGAGAGAGAGAGCAGGAGAGAGAGAGAGAGAGAGAGAGAGAGAGAGAGAGAGAGAGAGAGAGAGAGAGAAACACACACGAAGAGAGAAACACACAGGAACACAGACAAACACAGGAACAAAGACAAACACGCACACAAACGCACATACACACACACACACACACACACACACACACACACATACATCTACACACACTATCGCACACATACATTTTCACATACACACGCACGTGAACACACATGCACACACAATACTTAGAGACACGCGCGTGTACGCACACACACACAGATGTACACATAAACACACATGTACACACACATACAAACGCACACACACACACACACACATTCATCCTAACACACCTGCACATAGACTCACACATACACACATACACATATTCATGCGTGGAAGCACATACACAAGTTCTTTCACGCATACACACAATACTTATACACAAAACCCACACGCATACGCACACATCCGGGGACAAACATTCGCATTGACCCACGCATACACATTCACATACACATTGACACCCAGAGACGCACACTCATACACTCACACATGCACTCATACACTCGCACATAAACTCACACATACACTCACTCACACAGTCTCTCTCTCTCACACGCACACGCGCGCACACACACACACACACACACACACACACGCACAAGCACACATCAAGCAAACACACACACGTACGCTCACACACACACATAAACACACGCACACACACACAAACTAACAGACAAACAATCTCTCTCTCTCTCTCTCTCTCTCTCTCTCTCTCTCTCTCTCTCCCTCTCTCTCTCTCTCACATACACACACACACACACATACACCACACACACACACACACACAAGCCCCCCCCCCTCCCTCCCCCCTCCCCCCCACACACAAGCACAAGCACACATACGCACACACACACACACACACACACACACACACACACACACACACACACTCATACCACTAACACACAAACACACAGAATCACAAACATGCACACGCACACACATACACACACATACGCATACACACACACACACACACATACGCATACACACACACACACACACACACACACACACACACACTCACATATACATGCACACGCACACACACACACACACACATACAGACAAACACACACTCACACACACACACACACACACACACACACACACACACACACACACACACACACACATACAGACAAACACACACTCACACGCACGCACGCACGCACGCACGCACGCACGCACGCACGCACGCACGCACGCACGCACGCACGCACGCACACCTGTTCCAAGCGAGTAGTCATCTCCCGGAGAGGACCAGGACAGCGTGACGGTGCGAGTAGAGGAGTTGGTACTCGTCACAGCAAGGTCGGTGACAGGGGACGGAGGTGTGACGTCAGTGATGTTGATGACGTTGTTGATGACGTTGGAAGAGTTTGTGACGTCAAAAGCTCCACCACTCGTCACGCGGGTGACGTTGCCTGCGGGCTCCAGAACTGTGGGCGTCTCGGGAACTGCAGTAAGAAATGAAGACTTCGTTCTGATACAAATGAGAAATTCACAGAAAGCAGCAAAGCAGTTCCACCTCCGCCAGGAGATTACGTCTTTCGGTTGGTTAGTGCGTGCTGTAGGTAGTTATTCTGTGTGCAAAATAACTCAAAACGTTCAGAACGGATTCTAATGAAATTTATTGCATTGTCAGGGTTTCATCCAAGGAACAATCTATTAAATTTAGGGTTTTGGAGGTTATGTTTTATCTACTATTAGAACTGAAACATAAATAGTATCGCACCGCCGTAGCCGGTCGTGTGCCGCAAGCCGACGAATGCGTTGCACACTGTGAGACCTCTACTCTAGCAAGCTCGGCGCTAAAATTAACTACACCTTCGTGGCGTCCCGCCTGGTTAGCAGAACATGCTGCCTGACTTATACAGGCTATGGACGGCCAGCCGTCTATTCAACCTCTGCAAGGCGTTTTAAAGTAACATCCTCGTGTTGAGCGAAACAACGTCTTAAATTATACGGGCGTACCTCATGAACCACTAGTAGCGCTAAAACCGTCATGTAGCCTGAGGCCTAGCAAGCAGAGCACACTGCCTCAAGTATGCCGCGTGATGGTGTGGCTTCGGTGACGGAGGTTTGCGCCCCCCCCCCCCCCCCCCCCACCCCCCACCCCCCACCCCAAATGCTAATTCAGAAATGCATCGCTTCACACTGTCAATGAAAATAAAAGTAATCACAGGCACAGGCACAACATTTTATCTACAGTTCAAACTTTTCTATTTTCTTCCATGCAAAAATCTTTTGCAGACGGACACGAATTTGGGAATAGAAAGGTGGTCACCAAGCCGAATTTTACAGCTTTCGGGATTCAAATTAAGACTTACTTCGCTTAACTGTAGTAGAAGCATATTTCATTCACGTGAACTTTTCCATTATTTTTAGAACTTTTGGAGCGGAGGAAATATCATTGTGTGCATGATGAAAAAAACAAGGAGGAATCACATGTGAAACTATTATCATAATGACCATGGAGTCATAGTGTGTCGCGTGTTGGCGCGACGAATTGTGTGATTAGATGTCGTTAGGATGTGTAATCGAATTGTCCGCATAGAAACCGAATCCGTTAACGCGTTCAAACGGCTGTTTAGCGCGTCGCGGTTGAATTTGATTGACAGGAGGGGGTGTGACGTCACTCGGAGTGTCGGGGTGCCACGTGCAGGTGTCTGTAAGAATGTAGCACGGGGTTTCCTGTAGTTCAACACGGTGAGACCGTGATTGGGTCGAATTCTTTAAGCGGGAAAATACTCATTACTGGTTGGGTAATGATCGCGTGATAGAGTCACCGGCGGGAATCTGGTAGTGTTAGGCGAGGCAGATCACAGCCATCTCTTGGATGGAGCAGTAGTGGGAGCGGGGAGCTCCCGCTGCCCATTGAAGCCACATGGGTGGCGGGCAAGGCGTTAGCTTGCCGGGGGAAAACTCTCTGAGGTGACTTATGCCACGAGAGAGTAGAAGAAAGGATTCTTCAAATGGCTATAGCGAAGTTTGGTGAACAGACCACGGCCTGAAGACTATGAGGTAATGAACCGCTTCGCCATTTTTGTACTCTTTGCCGCGTGTAGAGTGATGGGCTATTGTCGGATTTGGGAAATAGGTCATTCACTCGCTTGATTGAATTATGTCATGGAGTTAAAGTAAATCTATGGAAAAGATGTTTGCTTTCACTGGGGAATGTTTAGTGATTCACTCCATGAGGATATGAGATGTATTTAATTCAATTTCTCTCGCCTGGAAGCGCGAGGTGGGATTTTTCAACTAAGGGCGTCTGAGCCCGGGAGCACATCGGTCGGATGTTAAATTCTTGATTGAATAAATTCGAGGGGGAAAGAAATAGCCGCTTATCGGGAGTTCGTATGATTATATGTTGCAGGCTACTTACTTACTCGGTTGCTGTTCGGCTCTACTTGATTGCTACTTGGCCGATTACACGGATGCTGATTGTTGGCCGCTTGACTGGGTGTCGGCGGAGCGTTTCCAACGTGTTCGTGTGTGTCTACGTCCGAGTCTACGCGGGTGGACCCAGCTCATCTGACGAGCTTCTGTTCGTCCCTGTCTACGCTGTGCTGACGCGGTGTTGAGCACGAGGCTGACGAGGGCGACGTGGTGGGACGCATGAGGCGTCTCCTCTGCAATTGTGGTGGTTCCGCAAGATGCAAGTATTGTGTTCTTCGTCAGTCACGGTGGCTGAGATTTTTGTTGGAGTTTAGCATAGATGCTTTGGCGAGAGTCTAAGCGGGACGCGCTTAGGTTTCGTGTGTGAAGTCTA
This sequence comes from Theodoxus fluviatilis, assembly GCA_034096865.1. Taxonomy (NCBI): domain Eukaryota; kingdom Metazoa; phylum Mollusca; class Gastropoda; order Cycloneritida; family Neritidae; genus Theodoxus; species Theodoxus fluviatilis. The sequence goes on along the minus strand of JAWQFJ010024446.1, from coordinate 11,991 downwards.
TTCGAGGAGTGGCTTATCAATCCAGAGTGGGATTTGATAGAGGCAGAGGGGTGTTGAGAGTAATCGCACGCTCACTTGCGAAAGGCGGTGTCGTGTGAAATTCATTGGTTGCAGGGTTTGACATGCAACAGGAGCAGTAGCGACAGATAGCTTGATTCTTATATAGGATGATATTTTGTCACACTGGCTCAGAGAGACTTGGGGTTATCTATTGAAAGTTCAGTGGAGCTTGACTTTGAACTTGACTGACTTTGTGTAGTGAGCGTGGTGCTCATGAGTCAGTGGAATCTCGTAACAGTAGGGGGACAGAATTTGAGAGTGCCTTCCTGTGTTGATGTGACACCGGGAGCGTTGAATACGCTTTCAACTTGTAGCGTTTATCAGTGACTTCTAGAGAACTGTGTTTCTTCTCACATTTTTTCTGAATTGGATTCAGAGACTGACTTCATCATTCGAGGACTGAAGAGTGGGAGAGGATAAACGGGTCACAAGGGGTTTTGTATGAGATGGTTGTGTTTTGTTCCTACTTACAATTTTCTGACAGCGTGGTCGGGTAAGTTTTGGACCAGCTAGAAGGGGAATCTCCGAGACTGGGGAGCGAGAGTCCTTATCAGCGAGAAGGTGGGGTAAGGAGACTTTTTCGTGTTTCTACACGTGTTTGTGTTAACACTGTGTCTGCTTGGTGTGCGTGACAGTTTGGATGAACTGACGAGTGGAGAAGGTGAGGCGTGAGAGCGGTGACTGCACGCGAAGCGAGTTCTGTTGTTTATTTCCACGAGTCTGACGCGGGCGGAAGCCACGTCACAGCTATAGGGGGAGGAGGGGGAAGTTTGTCGGGGGTTCATTTGAGATACCACGTCGGGGGTCGGCTCAAAGTAACTCTGACTCTTTAATTTGAAGTAAGTTCTGTATTAACTTTTAGGTGGAGACTGTGAGAGTATTGGGTCTTTTGGGGGAAGTTTCTAATTGTTAATTATTCAACAACTGGGGTGTTGTTTGAATGGTTGGAGACGGTGACTGTTGGAGTGGAGAGTGACTCGGTTTGTCATTTGTCTTGTGTTTGATGCACTTCAACTGTATACTTGTACTCTTATTGTTCTGAGGGGGCGTCTCAGAACAAGTGGTTGGAAGAAGTGTTTGTCATTTGTCTTGTGTTTGATGCACTTCAACTGTATACTTGTACTCTTATTGTTCTGAGGGGGCGTCTCAAAACAAGTGGTTGGAAGAAGTGTGTGTTTCTTACCAGTTCTGTTCACGGATTTGATTTCAGATTCTGGTCCAGTGTTGAGAGAGAGAGGGATAAGGGGAGATTGTTCTTTTTTCTAGTACACTTGTTATATCAGCCTAGTCACCGGTGACTTAGGGACTTGATTCAGTGTATGATTTGACCATTGTTGATTTGTTTTCCATTTCTCTTTTTGTGGGATTTATTGGTTGTTGTTGTTATTCTTTGCTCAACTTTGTACAGGAAGCAGAGGCTCTCCATCTTTCCTGCTACCCTGCTTTGCCTTGAGTGCTTTTCTTTTGTTTTCATTTATCATCTGCCTACCCTGTCCCTTGCAGTACTTGTGCTGCAGGGAAGGGCTTTGTGTGTTGAATAAAGTTATTGTTATTTTTAAATCCGATTCAGTGGTCTGTATTCAATTGCGCTTGGCATTGCTTGGTGTTTGTCTGTGTCCCCCCCAAGGAGTGGTGGTTTAGTTTAGTTTGTAAACTATTTGTTTATCATAGTTACCTTTCCCTCAGACGACTACGTCGTTCTTTGGGGAGGAACTGTCAACTCAACAAGCCTAGATAAGCAAAACGCGACATAGTGATTTCTTTGAAATAATAAATCAACAAAAAAGGATTGTTTTGTATAACGACATCGTTTTCTGGGACTTATAGCACTTAAAATGTATTTGTCGAGGGAAAAAGAAAAAACAACACACACACACATACATATGTACACGCATGCACACACTCGTGCATGCGCATTTTCTCGTTCCTTTCTTTCTTATTTTAAAGCTGTGTCAAGTGAAAGGTATATTACGTAAAAATTAGACTTACAAGACAAACAAGGTCAAACAAGAGCAAACCTTCCAGACCCGCCGTCATGAACTGACATATTTCGTTACACGGATCTTGCAGTAACAGCACACTGACGACGATCCCATGACTTCTTAGGGAGATATTACACTCGGTAAACGTGCACGACGTGCAACAAAAAATTAAACAAGATGCACCGTATGCAGTAAACAGTGGGTCCATAGATTTTGACATCGCCCTGAAGGTGAGAGGCGTCCAGCAGTCAATGGAAGAACGGACCTCTGTGTGGGCAGGCGGATGAACAAAGGCCAGATCAGCGAAAGCAAAGGCACATAGTCATGGTAGCGTTCTTTGGATTTGCAACACGGCTGTGGAGTCATGTCTTGACTGGCTGGTGGGTGGACACTCTTTTGACTGGTGATTTCTCAAGCTGTCGCAACTTGAGATTTTGACTAAAGATAGAGGTAAAGGTACTGGTTGTACATAGCGACTTGTCACTCATATCTGGGCTTCAACCTGTTTTACACTTTAGCCCCCGATCACTGGGCCCCTTGCTCTCTCCAGTACAGACACCTGACAGCAAACACAGGCTTGTGGTCAGTAGCCTGTGCTGTGAGCAATTCCTGGGGGGCATTAAAACCAAATGCTGGCCCGCAGCTGACTTTGTATGATGCTGTATCTTAATCCTCTACCTAGTATTCGTCATTGGCTACATCCCCATTTGTTGAAAATAAACTTTGTACCAAACGAAACCAGAAACGGATGCAACCTGCACGCCTCACCTGGGACCGCAGGCAGGGCGCCGCTGCCTACAGCCAGTCTGGGGATCTGGGCAGTGCTGCTGTCCACTTGGGCAGAGAGTGAGTAGCGACCTTGACCTCCGACTCCCACGGGCATTGCGATGGTGTAGACCCCGTCCCCTCGCTTCACGTCGGGCACTGCAGGAAGACAGCCATGCTATGAACGTTGTCCCAGTGTGTGGCTTTTTTGTTTCCTTCCCTCCATGCATAACTAAACTGCGAGCCTTTCAGCACAGAGCCTATTTTCATACCAATACCACAACAGAGTGTCTACTTCCACACCAGTACCACAACACAGTGTCTACTCCACACCAGTACCACAACAGAGTGTCTACTTCCACACCAATACCACAACAGTGTCTATTTCCACACCAGTACCACAACAGTGTCTATTTCCACACCAGTACCACAACAGTGTCTATTTCCACACCAGTACCACAACACAGTGTCTACTCCACACCAATACCACAACACAGTGTCTACTCCACACCAATACCACAACAGTGTTTATTTCCACACCAGTACCACAACACAGTGTCTACTCCACACCAATACCACAACACAGTGTCTACTTCCACACCAATACCACAACAGTGTGTCTACTTCCACACCAGTACCACAACACAGTGTCTACTCCACACCAATACCACAACACAGTGTCTACTTCCACACCAGTACCACAACACAGTGTCTACTTCCACACCAATACCACAACGCAATGTCTTCCTCCACTTCAATACCACAACACAGTGTCTACTCTCACACCATACTGCATTTCCGTATTGATGTGAAAGTGGACACTGCGTTTTCATACTGGTGTGAATGTAGACACTGTGTTGTTTTATTAGAGTGGAAGTAGCCTCTGTGTTGTGGTATTAAACAAGCACGCTCCACCAGTCCCACAGCACTAGGCCTGAGGAAGAACCAGCCTCTGGAAGCTTGCCCATTGTCAGTCAGTGTTTCCCACCGTCCAGACCATCGTCACTACTTTCCCAACTGTCCTATGCAGGGCCACACCAATGGCCACGACAGAATACAATTATTCCCACCAGTTGGTCACCTATCTTGTCTAATTGTACTTCAAGTCTCACCCCGTTACCCAACCTCCCTCTTCATCTTCATCTTCCTTACCCAGGCCGTCGTCTCGCGGCTGGAGAGTGACGGACTGGCCCGAGGGCTGCTCCACAGTGACCGTGACGCTGGCGTTGAGGACAGGCGAGTAGCCCTTGTGTACGTACGTGTAGATGAACTGAGCTGGCGCGCTCAGCATCGTGCTGCCCACCCACAACTCCATAGCGATGGGAGGGTCGCTGGTTCGACTCTCCGACCTGACGCTGACTGTCACATCTACTTCACTGTCTGCATTGCGGCTGATGTTATACATACGGTACCCCCAGGTGCCCGCCTGGATGACAGCAACACAAATTTCGATGATGATGACGACGACGACGATAATGATGATGATGGTCATGATAATGATGATGATGATGATGATGATGATGATGATGATGATGTTTATGATATGTTGTTGTCGTCGCTAGAATTATTACGTGATGTGTTCGCATGTGAAAGGGAGAACAAAAGCGAACAGCTCATTTGCGCAGGCCTTTTGCCATTCACAAAGGGGTAGATACAATGCCATTTCATTTCAGCATGTACATTCTTGAGACCTTAGATGACAAACTGCTTCATAGAGAAGTCTCTTATTTCTTGGGTTTTGTGCTTCAAAAATGAACCAAGCTGAAGCATGACCCTTCCTTTTTGTGTAATTATGAGGTGAGGACATTTCAGTCCATTGTACCTTAGCATGAAAAACGTCGGTCTAAAACAGTGGTACCTCGAGCATTAGAACAGTAGGTGTTCTTGGCATGACAATTATTAATTAACGTCGCTGACACCTACTCTAAACCGCATATAATATGTCCTGGCAAGCATCAGCAAGTCCTGGAGATGCGGTTCAGCATTATGCCGTGTCTTAGACAGGGCACATATGTGCAACATGTTGCAATTTTCACAGAAGATGCCCTGTCTTTCCTATTGCAATGTTCGGGTGCTTTAAAAAAAAATTTGGAAGGCAGTTTCGTGGCCACCACCTTGGTTGTACCACACTTTCCCAAATCCGTAAGATCGTGTGCGATTTGAGCACCCATCAACGGGTTGGAAAAGTGGCAATATAAAAAGAGCACATTTACCTTACCTTTAATTCGAAGTGCCCAACATGGTACATTGTTCTCAGCCATACCTAGTGATATCAAATATGCTTTCCTGGTCAATATGTCGTTGCCCGTCAACAGTAGTTTTAGCCAGTATTTAATAGCTTTCATGAATGCTGTACATAAACTAAGAGGTGTTCTACCAGTGTCTCCATATATAGGGTTGCTGGGGGTATATATGTGTGTGCATACTCGCAAACAGAGTTTGAAAGCAAACAACAGAACCGTCTCAATCACTTGCATAACAAAGAGGATTTTTCACTTGTGCATCAAACAGTTTAGTAAAAGTAATGACATCTGCACAGCCCGTACGTGCCAGTACTAAGTATACCTACAATCTCAGCCTTTGCCCTGAGAGCCACATATTTTAGTGCAGCATTCACACTAAACTTTGATGTGAATTCATATCCTAGGTATTATGCATTTGTAAAAGTCTAAAACACGGTGAGGTTCTGATGGCCGCGCATAATACAAAGCAAATACAAAACATTGGAAGGTAAAACAGCGCAAATTTTCGGCTAAAAAGGCGCACATCAGGCGCACAAATAAAACTTACTGGAGGGCGGACAAAAGTGGAATGTTTCCATTGATTCCACTTTTGTCCGCCCTTTTACGTTAGTGCCGTGGTAGTCCCTTGTTTTGGACACTTATGCATTTGTAGTTAGGATATTGGTGCCACTGTATATATCGATTTTGGATATAGGCCTAATAGGCCCTCCTTTCCTGAATACAATTTCATTTTGGTTATTTCTACATGTGCAACAAGATTCAAGTTTGTTTTTTTGTTTTTCTATAATGTTAGACTGATTTTGCAGACCCTTTGCTGTGCTTGAAAAGAGCCAAACAGCAATAGGAGCAGCTCGTGTTCGTATGATCGCATCCGTACTTCATGCCTGCCCTGACGAAGATCTCTTTACCCAGTTCGTTGATGACGACAGAAAATGCCGTGCTCGACGTTTTGCCTTGCTTCAGGCCCGAGGGGTATACACATGATTTTGATAGCTTCCCATTCGCTCTCACACAGGCCTTGACTGGCTTGTTCATTGACTGCAATGTACGCAACATTCTGCCTCTCACTCCATTAGTAGACAAACTATGCCCCTGTACTGATCTAGTCAAGCATGGAAAGGTCTTCTTAAAATCTACATGTATAAAAGTAAAGACGCACTTTTGTGGTCAACACTTTTCTATGATTGCATACAGAACAAACGTATGATCAGATCATTTGTCGAGTTTGTTTTGTGTTTTTTCTTCAGAATCCCGCCTGTTCTTACTGTATTTTGTCGTTTGTTTTTGTCCATCTTTCGAGTCGTCTACTTAATATGGAAGATCAGTATATGCTTACCATCCTAAGAAGGGATACTCCCCTATAGTTGTCAGGATTTACTTGATCACCCTAGTTTTTAATAGGCACACGTATAGATGTGCACCAATCATCGGGAGAGTTAGGCTACTGTTTATGAACAGACTATTATACAGCTTGTGCGGGAATGTTATTACGGGCGGTCCTGCCGACTTAAGTATTTCACCTCAACATGGCGCCCTGGCGTTTCTTGAACGGTTAGCAGATTCTGTCATTTCTCATTAAATCATTTTGCCATCTAAAGTATTATCGTTAACTTCTCCCATTCATTCCCATCCATCTATCGGTCACCCACCCCGCGAATTAAAAATTGTTATAAAGTGCTCCACGCGTTGTTCACGATAAATAGAGTCACTTTTTAGATAATGATTATTTTAGAGAGCATATTTCTTTCCCCGAGAGTTTAAAAATGTCATAAAGTGCTCCAAACATTGTTCACGACAAATAGTGTTGTCGCTTTTAGCTGATGATTATGTTAGACAGCGTATCTCTTTCCAAAAATATGTTGGCCTATCACAGTTTACCATTAAGTAGTCAAATTTATGGGAGTGTTTAGGAAACAATTACCTGGGCAATTCCAGGAATGAGGACACGGATGATGGACAGGGCCGAATTCCAATAGTACGTCGCAGCGTTCTCATTGAAGGAAGTTCTGTTTGGGGAGGTGACCTCCACCTGCAGTCAAAAAGCAAAGCCAGCGTTGAAAGTTACAAGTCTATGAATACACATTATAGGGTTATGTCGAACACACAGTCAATCCATACAAGATCTAGCCAAACAAGATTCAGACCCCTTGTTTACACTGCGGTCACACCTACTAACACGTCGACCGCTGCAGTGTTAAGAAGGTGGAGTGCTGCACTGATAAGAAGGTGAAGTGCTGCAGTGGTATAAAGGTGGAGTGCTGCACTGGTATGACGGTGGAGTGCTGCAGTGGTACGAAGGTGGAGTGCTGCACTGGTATGAAGGTGGAGTGCTGCACTGGTATGAAGGTGGAGTGCTGCACTGGTATGAAGGTGGAGTGCTGCAGTGGTATAAAGGTGGATGGCTGCACTGGTATGACGGTGGCGTGCTGCAGTGGTACGAAGGTGGAGTGCTGCACTGGTATGAAGGTGGAGTGCTGCACTGGTATGAAGGTGGAGTGCTGCACTGGTATGAAGGTGGAGTGCTGCAGTGGTATGAAGGTGGAGTGCTGCACTGGTATGAAGGTGGAGTGCTGCAGTGGTATAAAGGTGGATGGCTGCACTGGTATGACGGTGGAGTGCTGCAGTGGTACGAAGGTGGAGTGCTGCACTGGTATGAAGGTGGAGTGCTGCACTGGTATGAAGGTGGAGTGCTGCAGTGGTATGAAGGTGGAGTGCTGCACTGGTATGAAGGTGGAGTGCTGCACTGGTATGAAGGTGGAGTGCTGCACTGGTATGAAGGTGGAGTGCTGCAGTGGTATGAAGGTGGAGTGCTGCACTGGTATGAAGGTGGAGTGCTGCAGTGGTATGAAGGTGGAGTGCTGCACTGGTATGAAGGTGGAGTGCTGCACTGGTATGAAGGTGGAGTGCTGCACTGGTATGAAGGTGGAGTGCTGCAGTGGTATGAAAGTGTTGTGCTGGCACTGGTATAAAGGTCTAGTGCTGCACTGGTATGCAGATGAAGTGCTGCAGTTATATGAAGGTAAAGTGTTGCAGTGGTATGAAAGTGGAGTGCTGCACTAATATGAAGGTGAAGTGCTGCACTTGTATGAATATGGAGTGCTGCAGTGATAGTAAGGTAGCATGCTGCACTGGAATGACGGTGGAGTACAGCACTGGTATGAAGGTGGAGTGTTGCAGTGGTACGAAGGTGGAGTGCTGCACTGATAAGAAGGTGGAGTGCTGCACTGGTATAAAGGTGGAGTGCTGCAGTGCTATGAAGGTGGAGTGCTGCATAGGGCTGAAGGTGAAGTGTTGCACTGGTATGAAGGTGAAGTGTTGCGAAGGGGTGAAGGTGGAGTGTTGCACTGGTATGAAGGTGAAGTGTTGCGAAGGGGTGAAGGTGAAGTGTTGCACTGGTATGAAGGTGAAGTGTTGCGAAGGGGTGAAGGTGAAGTGTTGCACTGGTATGAAGGTGAAGTGTTGCGAAGGGGTGAAGGTGGAGTGTTGCACTGGTATGAAGGTGAAGTGTTGCGAAGGGGTGAAGGTGAAGTGTTGCACTGGTATGAAGGTGAAGTGTTGCGAAGGGGTGAAGGTGGAGTGCTGCACTGGCATATATGAAGGTGGAGTGCTGCACTGGTATGAAGGTGGAGTGCTGCATAGGGGTGAAGGTGGAGTGCTGCACTGGTATGAAGGTGGAGTGCTGCACTGGTATGAAGGTGGAGTGCTGCACTGGTATGAAGGGGAAGTGCTGCAGTGGTATGGAGATGAAGTGATGCAGTGGTATGAAGGTGGAGTGCTGCAGTGGTATGAAGGTGGGGTTCTGCACTAGTATGAAGGGGAAGTGCTGCAGTGGTATGGAGATGAAGTGCTGCAGTGGTATGAAGGTGGAGTGCAGCAGTGGTATGAAGGTAGAGTGCTGCAGTGGTATGAAGGTGGAGTGCTGCAGTGGTATGAAGGTGGAGTGTTGCAGTGGTATGAAAGTGGAGTGCTGCACTGGTATAAAGATGGAGTGCTGCACTGGTATAAAGGTGGAGTGCTGCACTGGTATAAAGGTGGAGTGCTGCACTGGTATAAAGGTGGAGTGCTGCACTGGTATGAAGCTGAAGTACTGCATAGGGGTGAAGGTGGAGAGCTGCACTGGTATGAAGGGGAAGTGCTGCAGTGGTATGAAGGTGGAGTGTTGCAGTGGTATGAAGGTTGAGTGCTGCAGTGGTATGAAGATGGAGTGCTGCACTGGTATGAATATGGAGTGCTGCAGTGGTATGAAGGTGGAGTGCTGCACTGGTATGAAGATGGAGTGCTGCAGTGGTATGAAGGTGGAGTGCTGCAGTGGTATGAAGGTGGAGTGTTGCAGTGGTATGAAGGTGGAGTGTTGCACTGGTATAAAGGTGGAGTGCTGCACTGGTATAAAGGTGGAGTGCTGCAGTGGAATGAAGGTGGAGTGTTGCACTGATGTGAAGGTGGAGTGCTGCACTGGTATGAAGGTGGAGTGCTGCAGTGGTATGAAGGTGGAGTGCTGCACTGGTATGAAGGTGAAGTGCTGCAGTGGTATGAAGGTGGAGTGCTGCACTGGTATGAAGGTGAAGTGTTGCAGAGGTATGAAGGTGGAGTGCTGCACTGGTATAAAGGTGGAGTGCTGCACTGGTATAAAGGTGGAGTGCTGCAGTGGAATGAAGGTGGAGTGTTGCACTGATGTGAAGGTGGAGTGCTGCACTGGTATGAAGGTGGAGTGCTGCAGTGGTATGAAGGTGGAGTGCTGCACTGGTATGAAGGTGGAGTGCTGCACTGGTATGAAGGTGGAGTGCTGCACTGGTATGAAGGTGGAGTGCTGCACTGGTATGAAGGTGGAGTGTTGCAGTGGTATGAAGGTGGAGTGCTGCACTGGTATGAAGGTGGAGTGCTGCACTGGTATGAAGGTGGAGTGCTGCACTAGTTTGAAGGTGGAGTGCTGCAGAGGTATGAAGGTGGAGTGCTGCACTGGTATGAAGGTGGAGTGCTGCACTGGTATGAAGGTGGAGTGCTGCACTGGTATGAAGGTGGAGTGCTGCACTAGTTTGAAGGTGGAGTGCTACAGAGGTATGAAGGTGGAGTGCTGCACTGGTATGAAGGTGGAGTGTTGCACTAGTTTGAAGGTGGAGTGCTGCAGAGGTATGAAGGTGGAGTGCTGCACTGGTATGAAGGTGGAGTGCTGCACTGGTATGAAGATGGAGTGCTTCACTGGTGTGAAGCTGGAGTGCTTCACTGGTATGAAGGTGAAATGCTGCAGTGGTAGTAAGGTGGAGTGCTGCACTGGTATGTAGGTTGAATGCTGCAGTGCTATGAAGGTGGAGTGCTGCACTGTATGAAGGTGGAGTGCAGCAGTCGAACGAAAGAGGAGTGCTGTATTGCTATGAAGTTGGAGTGCTGCACTGGTATGAAGGTGGAGTGCTGCACTGGTATGAATGTGGAGTGCTGTACTGGTATAATGGTCGAGTGCTGCAGTGACGTGTAGGTGGAATGCTGCAGTGCTATGAAGGTGGAGTGCTGCACTAGTTTGAAGGTGGAGTGCTGCACTGATATGAAGGTGGAGTGCTGCACTGGTATGAAGGTGGAGTGCTGCAGGGGTATGAAGGTGGAGTGCTGCACTTTTATGAAGATGAAGTGATGCACTGGTATGAATGTGGAGTGCTGTACTGGTATAATGGTCGAGTGCTGCAGTGTCGTGTAGGTGGAATGCTGCAGTGCTATGAAGGTGGAGTGCTGCACTGGTATGAAGGTGGAGTGCTGCACGGGTATGAAGGTGGAGTGCTGCACGGGTATGAAGGTGGAGTGACACACAGGCACAAGCAAAGACACAGAGACACGCAGACAGATAGACACACTGTCACAAGCAAAGACACAGAGATAAGGGAACAGATAGACACAAGCAAAGACACAGAGACACAAAGACACACGCAGCAACACACATACACAAGCAAAGACACAGAGACACGCAGACAGGTAGACAGACAGACACAAGGAAAGACACAGAGACACACAGATACAAGCAAAAACACAGTGACACACATACACAAGGAAAGACACAAAAACACGCAGACAGATAGACACACTGTCACAAGCAAAGACACAGAGATAAGGGAACAGATAGACACAAGCAAAGACACAGAGACCCGCAGACAGATAAACACAAGCAAAGACACAGAGACACGCGGACAGGTAGACACATAGATACAAGCAAGGACACAGAGACACACGCAGAGACACACGTACACAAGCAAAGACGCAGAGACACATAAATACAAGCAAAGACACAGAGACACACGCAGAGACATACATACACAAGCAAAGACACAGAGACACATAAATACAAGCAAAGACACAGAGACACACGTAGAGACACACGTACACAAGCAAAGACGCAGAGACACATAGATACAAGCAAAGACGCAGAGACACATAGATACAAGCAAGGACACAGAGACACACGCAGAGACACACGTACACAAGCAAAGACGCAGAGACATATAAATACAAGCAAAGACACAGAGACACACGCAGAGACATACATACACAAGCAAAGACACAGAGACACATAGATACAAGCAAAGACACTGAGACACACATACACAAGCAAAGACACAGAGACACGCGGACAGATAGATACACAGATACAAGCAAAGTCACAGAGACACGCAGACAGATAGACACACAGACACAAGCAAAGACACAGATACACGCGGACAGATAGACACAAGCAAAGTCACAGATACACGCGGACAGGTAGACGCATAGATACAAGCAAAGACACAGTGACTCACGTAGAGACACACATACACAAGCAAAGACACAGAGTCACACAGATACAAGCAAAGACACAGAGACACACAGATACAAACAAAGACACAGAGACACACAGATACAAACAAAGACACAGAGACACGTGGACAGATAGACACACAGACACAAGCAAAGACACAGAGACA
>JAWQFJ010024445.1:67500-80000 GCA_034096865.1 Theodoxus fluviatilis | reverse complement strand
AGAGGGAGGGACGGAGGGAGAGAGGGAGGGAGGAAGGGAGGGAGGGAGGGAGGGAGGGAGGGAGAGGGAGGGAGGGAGGAGGATGGAGGACGAGAGGGAGGGAGGATTAGAGGGAGGGAGGGAGGGGGTAGAGGGATAGAGGGAGGAGGGACGGAGGGAGAGAGGGAGGGAGGAAGGGAGGGAGGGAGGGAGGGAGGGAGAGAGGGAGGGAGGGAGGGAGGGATGGAGGAAGAGAGGGAGGGAGGAATAGAGGGAGGGAGGGAGGGGGTTAGAGGGATAGAGGGAGGGAGGGATGGAGGGAGAGAGGGAGGGAGGTATGGAGGAAGAGAGGGAAAGAGGGATGGAGGGAGAGAGAGAGGGGGAGAGGGAGGGAGAGAGGGAGGAAGGGATGGAGGGAGAGAGGGAGGGAGGGTGAAGGTTAGAGGGAGGGAGGGAGGGATCGAGGGAGCGAGGGAGGAAGGGAGGGAGGGAGGAGGGGGGGGTTAGAGGTAGGGAGGGGGGGAGGGTTAGAGGGAAGGAGGAAGGGAGGGAGGGAGAGAAAGGGAGGGAGGGAGGGAGGGAGGGAGGGATGGAGGGAGAGATGGAGGGAGGGAGGGAGGGAGGGAGAGAGGGGGGGGGGATTAGAGGGAGGGAGGGTTAGAGGGAGGGAGGGATGGAGGGAGAGAGGGAGGGAGGGTGGTGGGTTTTGAGGGAGGGAGGGGGGAGAGGGATAGAGAGGGAGGGATGGAGGGAGAGAGGGAGGGAGGGAGGGAGAGAGGGAGGGAGGGGGGGGGTAGAAGGAGGGAGGGAGGGAGGAAGGGAGGGAGGGACGGAGGGAGGGAGGGAGGGAGGGAGGGAGGGAGGAAGGGAGAGAGGGAGGGAGGGAGGGAGGGAGAAAGACGCACAGACACACATACATGCAGACATAGAGACACACATGCAGACGCGCGCGCGCGCACACACACACACACACACACACACACACACACACACACACACACACACGAGTCAGACAGACAGACAAAAATACAGACACACATACACACAAACACACACAGACACAAAAACACAGAAACAGAAACACACACACACACACACATACACATACACATACACACACACACACACACACACACACACACACACACACACACACACACACACACACACACACGAACACACAGACATTCGGTATTACAATAAGCAAGTGATATTGAACTAAGCCTTACCCTGAGCTCCACCCCTTCCAGCCCAGGAACACACGGAAGACAGAGGTCTGTACAGTGTGCATTCTGTGAACCCGAGTCAGTGGTGACTCTGGCACAGTTCGCAATGAATGCGTAATATACTTGACCCTTCGCATTACAGCATTGCGCCAACAATAGTTCGTTCTGATACTATTTTTGCTCCACTTTTTACAGAAATCATTCAGATGTAAAAACTTGTTTCCATTTCAACACAAACATTTTATTATATCGAGTAAACGCTTGTTTATTGCCTCAACAAGAGTAAGTTAAGAGTTTTGTGCGAAATAGTCTTAGGACTACTTTAACGGCGTATGTCAGGGAGCAGATCGGCTATCCCACAAGTCTCTTGTGTGACCTCCATTTGCATATGTGAGACGAAAACCTTTCATCTCGTGATGTCAACTGGGCTAGAGACACTTTCGCCGGTAGACGAAGTCTCTAGTGAACTAGATTGCGCAGTGTGCTGATTGCTTTTTGACGATGTTTATTTTCAACAGTAGTTTGGTATATGAGCGGGTCTTTCCAAAATAATTCACTCGGATAGCTTCGGTGATTCATATTGTGATGGGGGTGGAGGCAAGGCTTGATGGGACAAGGGCCCAGGCATGAGACAAAATCGCTGCTGCTTTCCACAACTTTATTGTTACCCATGGGTATAGGAGCTGCGGCTGGTCCCAGGCCGGTTGGTAATGGTCTAGACCAAACCCAAGACCATGATGAGAGTGGTCTCTCCCCCAGATGGTATGGGGTCTCTCAAGAGACTGGTGGTGGTCGTCCGTCTAGACCTGCCGACAGTCCCTCCTTATCAAAGAAATGCGCGGACCTCAGGGGAGCCACTCTTGGGATCAGTGGTCACGGATCTCAGCCTGTCTCTGGGTTGTATTTTCCTAATGATAGAAAAAGGTTCATTGCTGCCTTATACTTACTCAAAATTATTCACACCAAGTGTTGCCTCGATAGGCATAACAAAGACAACCGAATGAATAATGCACCATTGCAATCAGATGTCTTAATTGAGAGAAAGCATCAAATTTGTCTCTTGTTTCTAACAATTTAGGTATAGCGCGCCAGAACGACAGGAGGGACTATCAGCGGTCTCATGTCAAGTTCAATTAACAAACGATAAGGAAAGGCCAAGACTGTGCTACAAGGCACAGTAAAAGGAGGGAGGAGGAGAGGCAGACAAAGGAAAAGATGGGAGGACAACGTCTCAGAGTGGACAGGGATGAGGCTCAGCGAAGCCTTGAGACAGTTCGAGAGGCGAGAGGAATGGAGAGAGCTGGTTGCCAGATCATCTGTGGTGCCCCAACGGTCGTCCAGACTACGGGACAAGTGAAGTGAAGTGAAGGAAAGGCCGCTGTGCGACCATCCCGGACTGATAAGCTACATACTAGGCCGGTCCCACAACATACGGGCGTCCTAGACGCAGGATACATGATAGAGGGAGGAGAGAGGGGAACAATGCAATTTCGGGGGGGGGGGGGGGAGGGGAGGGGGGGGGGGGGAAGGAGAGAGAGAGAGAGAGAGAGAGAGAGAGAGAGAGAGAGACAGAGAGAGAGAGAGAGAGAGAGACAGAGAGAGAGAGAGAGAGAGAGAGAGAGAGAGAGAGAGAGAGAGAGAGAGAGAGTCCATGTAAAGACTTCGGGCTTCATTTAACCCGGTCACAATATTATTATTTGTTATCGTAAATTATACTAATTGCCCTTCGAAATGATACCAAAGTTATTATTTATGTAATGATTGCTGAGTTATAACAATTTTAATGTGCATGTACCTTTAGTTTTTAAAGAAAATGTATTTTCGAGTTTGAGCTGCTTTTTGCAAAGCAGCCTTCTACTTGTATTCAAGCTACATCATTGAAATATGGCTCAGAGCTAATTATTACACACACCAACGACCAATGAAATGGAACTATGCATCTAGATGTGTGCTCGCAGCGTGTAAGCACACCACATACTTGACCAATCTGTTCGCGAGTGCGGCAGAAGCGGTATGATGATGATGATGATGATGATGATGATGATGATGATGATGATGATGATGATGATGATGATGATGATGATGATGATGATGATGATGATGATGAGATGGGGTGTTACGCAATCCAGCGTTTTTCCCCTCATACACTGAATTTGCAGTATCTACATCTAAAGACGTGAGGAAAAATAATCATTCAGCTGTAGCTTTGAAACGTGAAACCCTCGGAGTGTAAGTTCAGCTCTCTACATTGAATTACATCTCAAAATCGCGGAAGTGACCCTCCTCAAATGAATTTTCGGCCATATCATCAAGCAATCTCTCTCTCTCTCTCCCTCTCTCTCTCTCTCCCTCTCTCTCTCTCTCTCTCTCTCTCTCTCTCTCTCTCTCTCTCTCTCAATACCTCGCCTCCATCTGCCTCCGGGTAGTCTGTGAGATATTGGACAGAGACCTCCAGGGTGGGACACCTGTGGTGTGTTGGTCTGTGCGTCTCTACCCGGGGTGGAAGCGTGCCGTGCTGAGTCGGGTGGGGATCAGAGAGGAGGAGGAGGGTATGTTTGTTGGGGTCTCCAAAGTCAATGGGTCCTCGCCCAGCCACTGCAAAGGGACAACAAGAAAAAGAGAAGGAATTTTCACACCGGTGTCACGGAACAAGAGTCTCATCCCCTGAAAATATTTCCTTAATACTAAAAGGTATTGATCATGATTGTCACAGTTTATGTCTATCAAAATATTTAGGTTTTTATCATTCAAATAATTGTATCAGTTTCCGGAGAAGTAGCATACGGATGTGTGTGTGTGTGTGTGTGTGTGTGTGTGTGTGTGTGTGTGTGTGTATGTGTGAGCGCACACGCATGTGTGTGTGTGTGAGTATGTGTGTGTGTGTGCGTGAGTGTATGTGAGTGTGACTGTGTGTGCATGTGCATGTGTGTGTGTGTGTGTGTATGTATGTGTGTGTGTGTGCGTGTGTGTATGTGAGTGTGACTGTGTGTGCATGTGCATGTGTGAGTGTGTGTGTGTGTGTGTGTGTGTGTGTGTGCACACGTGTGTGCATGTGTGTGTGTACGCGTGCGTGCGCGTCTGTGTGTGTATGCGCGTCTGTGTGTGTATGCGCGCGTGCGCGTGCACGCGTATGTGTTTCTAATAAGAAGAGATATGTGCATTTTTCTCCTTGAAATACTTAATGTCGATAAATGCGACGTTCAGTTCAATCGCTCTTGGGAGTAAAAGCCAACAACACAATTGGGTTTGCTACTTATTTTTAGAAATAGGAAAATACGGATCTTTTGCATAATGATTATGATTGTTTGCACATGAGAAAAATAACAAGAAGGATTTTCTTTGTACGCATTATTTAGCCAAATGCTGTCAGCTTGTGATTTTTTAAAATAATTTACTTCAATGAAATTAAGAACATATCTTAAATGTCCATAGTGAGAGAGAGAGAGGGGGGATTACTTGAAATGCTCTTCAACACCTAATTTTAGTTAGCATTGCACAAAGCCACGGCAACACTTACACTAAGAGTGTCCAATGATAAAAAGAAAGAGTGTGAAAAGTGTGAAATGACGGCGTTGGTGCTTTTCCTTAATGGCTCCCGCTGTGCCACAAACCTCAAGCTTTATTTCTCTATTTTAAATTTTTTAAACGAGAAAATAAATTGAAATTGGAACTTCGAAGCATCGATATCAAAATATTTTTAATGTGCATCTCTCTCAGTACGTGCTGGCACTGTTCCGTGGCAAATCGAGATGAAACTATCTACATAGGGGCATGTTTTAATGGGGCAACGTTTACGACTACTTTGCCGTAGTAGCTGTCCTATCTAACCAATCAGGACGCAGTAGCCGTCCTATCTAACCAATCAGGACGTAGTAGCCGTCCTATCTAACCAATCAGGACGCAGTAGCCGTCCTATCTAACCAATCAGGACGCAGTAGCCGTCCTATCTAACCAATCAGGACGCAGTAGCCGTCCTATCTAACCAATCAGGACGCAGTAGCCGTCCTATCTAACCAATCAGGACGCAGTAGCCGTCCTATCTAACCAATCAGGACGTAGTAGCAGTCTTATCTAACCAATCAGGACGCAGTAGCAGTCTTATCTAACCAATCAGGACGCAGTAGCAGTCTCATCTAACCAATCAGGACGTAGTAGCAGTCTTATCTAACCAATCAGGACGCAGTAGCAGTCTTATCTAACCAATCAGGACGCAGTAGCAGTCTTATCTAACCAATCAGGACGCAGTAGCCGTCCTATCTAACCAATCAGGACGCAGTAGCCGTCCTATCTAACCAATCAGGACGCAGTAGTCGTCCTATCTAACCAATCAGGACGCAGTAGTCGTCCTATCTAACCAATCAGGACGTAGTAGCCGTCCTATCTAACCAATCAGGACGCAGTAGCCGTCCTATCTAACCAATCAGGACGTAGTAGCCGTCCTATCTAACCAATCAGGACGCAGAACTAGACTGAAGCTGCGTCCTGATTGGTTAGATAGGCCGGCTACTGCGTCCTGATTGGTTAGATAGGACGGCTACTACGTCCTGATTGGTTAGATAGGACAGCTACTACGTCCTGATTGGTTAGATAGGCCGGCTACTGCGTCCTGATTGGTTAGATAGGACAGCTACTACGTCCTGATTGGTTAGATAGGACGGCTACTACGTCCTGATTGGTTAGATAGGACGGCTACTACGTCCTGATTGGTTAGATAGGACTGCTACTGTCATATCCTAGACCGTAGAGTATCCTAAAACGTAGACCATGACCTACTTGCATATTATTAACATGACAAAATATGGGTTTTCATCGTTTTCTTTCACCTTATTATATACCCGATCAAATGGTACTTTCCTATAGAAATGTTTGTGTAATCACACGCAGCAAAGACAACAATCTTTGGGTCCGAGATTTTATAAAACGTTCACCGTTACAACCGGTTAATCACAGTTAAGATACCAAGAGTACGCGGGGGGGGGGGGGGGGGGGGGGGGGTCGTCTCTGTGGGGCATTGTCCAATAACAAGAATTGGCGGGTGAACATTTCATGTTAATAATATGCAAGTAGGCTACGCTCTACGTTTTAGAACACTCTTCTACGGTCTAGGATATGACACTACTATGGAGCAGTGGGCGTAAGCATTGCTAAATGACAACTGGTCCTATGTGTTGAACGCACGGCCGGCTTGCCTGCCCTGGCGTGGAGTGGTAAGATTGAATTTGCACTGAGCAGGAGTGGACTGGGCTGGATTGCATCGCACGGGGTCGCACTGACTGTGTACAACTCGCTATGGATTGGATCTGGATCGAAATGATTTTTGATTCGGATAACTCTGACTTGGATTAGGTTGAGGTCAAACTTCGATGAGATTCACTTAGGGTTGATATGGTTTGACTTGGTTTGGTGGGTGGGGAATGAATGTGTGTTGACAACACAGACTGGAATTGAATTGGATTTAGTTTGTTACTTTTTATTCCTGTGAATGGTATTACTTTGGTCAATGTCTCTCATTTGTTAAAAATCTTGTTATCTCGATGATTGTATCGATATTTAGTTTATTTCATTCAATAATTGATATTATTTTGTCTTATTTAATTTATCTTACTTTATGTCAATATATCTCAGTTCACATAATTTTGATCTATTGCTCTTTGCTCCATCTCTCTCTTTTGCCACCCCTACATGTCTGACTCATGTTTTAAAGCTAGAAATCAGATTGCAAATAGAAGACGAATAGGCCCAGAAACATGGGAAACTCCAGATCAAGACCTGTGTGCAATGGAGACAAGTGTCTGTGACAGTGTTCGCAGGTCAAGGTGGGGGTCATCTTTCCAAGGGTTCCATTCCTGACCCTTCACCGGGCGGGAAGCCTGGGGCAGAAGGCCCGGGGAGACTCTAATTACAGACGCCCGCCTCCGGCGCGACCCGCGGGGAAGCGGTGTTTACTTAGAAAGGCACACCGGCGCGAAGAGAGTACCCGACGATGAAGTGACGGGCCGGTTCAATGGACAGCCCATTTTCTGCATGGCTGACAGTTTGCTGATGTTTACACCCGGACAGCAACACCGCCGCTACCAACACCCTCCATCCTCACCCCATCCCCCCGTTTACCCCGTCCTGTTCCCTCTCCAGGTGATATTCCTGTCGTCAGTCCCTCTGGTGGCGGGTCTCCCTTGCCCAGGGGTGTGTCGGGGCTGTCAGTCTTCAGACTTTGTGGTGAGCTGCCATCCCGGTGCTGTGTCCGACGCGTACCTCCTTGTTCACACAATGGCCGTTGCCTAGCGTAGACCGCTCTCACAATGACGTCACTGCTTTCTGCTTCGCCTCTCGGATCCCTCCGAACATACAACTGTGCGATAAAATGTGTATTTTATGCTGTAATTCCATAACGAGGTAAGAGGCAACCTCCAAAATTTAACAGATTGTTCCTTGGGTGAAAGCCGGACATTGCACCGAATTCAATTAGAATCCGTTTGGAATTTTTTGAGTTACTTTACCGATTAACTAACTCACGAACTAACTCACGAACTAATGGACGAACTAACCGATAGAAAAAACAGAACCTCCTTGGCGAAGATAACAATGCACTTCCCCAGCCCTCTACACCCGACGTCGACAGCCCCCAGCCCCCCCCCCCCCCCCCCCCCCCCCCCCCAACTCCCCCCGCCTTCCATCCATCTGCCATCCCTTCCACTTCCACCATCCTCTTGCGCTCTTTCCTCTACACGTACACACCCATTCCTCATTTTCTGTGGGCTGACTGACATGACAGGTTCTCATTCCAGTTCCACCAACTACACCACCAGAGGTACAATCCATCATCCCATCTCCCATCATACGTTCGTGCTGTTAAGGCCGTTCTTAGCCGGGCGTACACTCCGTTCACAACTCAAGGTTGAATTGCACGCAGTGTTCTCAGGACATGCAATGGCCGGGCGCACAAACTCCCTTTTCTTCCTCGGCTCGCCTGCAAAACGCTAATTTGGAGGATTTCTCACACACATACGAAGGAACTGAAACGAAATAACATTATCAATTCATCAAAGCACTATGTAAAATACACCATTAGTTCATGGAAATTGCAAACTATTCAAATGGAGATGAGGATCGAAGTCGAATCTAGCCGAAGTTCGGGCCTCGGAGTAAAAGAAAACTACGCGACATCTCATGTAACTTTGTGGTTCGGGCAGACAACTTCTGGCAGGCAATTTTTTTCATACTCTCTGGACACGTTCGTGAGGGGAGTGTTTGCCCAGTTAAAAACTGCCTTCACAAACAGACATCTCCACCTCTATATTATGATCTGAGTTCAATCCCTGCCAATCCTCCTCCTTGTCCCCATTGTCCTGCCTTGTTTAGGCCGTTGATGAGATCCAACCATTATCTACCATTGTCCACTGCATGATGCCTCCCATCCTCCCTCCTCACCTCTCCGTCTCCTCCTACCTCCACCTACCTCACAGCGTGTCCCGACTTATCATGTCTATAACGAGGTAACCCGGTGGGGGACAGGGCTGCCTATGATGAAAACCTGTCCTTGTCTCCGTCGAAGACGTCAGGGGGATCGCAGGAGTGAGCGGAGCCTGGAGTGAGAAGCGTCCATTGCCCGGATGTGGGTCTAGAAGCGTCCATTGCCCGTATGTGGGTCTAGAAGCGTCCATTGCCCGGATGTGGGTCTCTAACTGCTGTACGTTAATCAAACTGTAGTGGCCTTTGCTTCGTTGCCTGACAGTGGCCGCTACAGGTTGTTTGATCATGGAATATTCTTCCTATAATTGTATGTATGATTTACATTCATTTATACCATTAACTTTGTTTAGATACTCCAAAGTGTTTATGTTTTTTATAGAGGTGAAGAGGCCATGAAGGGGTGAGAAACCCGTTCTCTGTTGGCACTGAAAGTAGCGCAGAGACATCCTTACACTGGGAAGGTAAAGATTGCAGTATAGTCTGGAACTGTTTTCCTTGCGGGGGAGAGGGGGGGGGGGGGGGGGGGGGGCGTTTCTCATCCAGCACGCCGAGGCGTGTATCTTCGAAAACGCAGACTCGCCATCTCTCTGAGATGTTTTGAGCTGTCCGCTACTTTATCTCAGCCTGGACTGAAAAGTTGTCCACATTTAGAAACGAAAAGAGAAACTATTTTGATAATGAGTTGTTTGCAATTTCCAAAAGATAAAACAGTTATGTACATCTCGTTATAATGTTTACAACTCCGCTTGGAAAGAGATTTTTAACGTCTTTTTTAAAGGATCTCTGTGTAAATTGCCTGCACTGTTTTGCACTATATTTTTTGTTAGACAAGTTTAAAATTTAAAGTCATTTTTCTCGGAAGTGCTTTTATCTGGATCTGTGCTCTATAAGTCGTCATAACTTTGTCATTTCTCAAGATACTATAACTAAGCAGGTGTAATTAAAGGGAATGCAACGAACTTTCCAACTGTGCGCGTTTTTCAATAACTTGAATATCGACTTAACCCTGGTTTCATCAGAACGGGTCACGCATTCTCTCCAAATTACTTGCATCCCATTCAGCTGCGTCGCTTCTTTCGTTCTAACCTGCAACAGCCTGGCCACGTTTCCCTTTGATTGCCAAGCCGGTTGAGAAAATACAGCGTGAGGTGAGAAGTGTTGAACTCGGAGCCCTTGGCGTTGTTGCAGTGATTAATCTTTCACCCAAGCCCCAGAGCTGGTTTGCAGAGGAAACAACTGAGCAATGCCGGCACAACGGACCTATTTGCGAAGGTTACTTACCTTTTCGTCTCCAACAGCAGACGGTGAAAAGCCAGCCTGTAACACATAGGTCTCCCTGACACACGTTTGGCGGGCTCGAGGTTTTCCTCTGCAATCGATGCTACGTATTGGAACGGCACAAAAGGCTCAGCGAGCTCTTTCTTGGTGTTTTGCCATCCAGTCGTTGTTACCGAGGTCAAGACGAAAGGGGAAATGAAGGAAGATTGACTAGGAGTATAGGATGTTGGGTTGGAAGTGTGACTTACGAAGTGATGGCGGAAAGGTTTGGCGCCAAAACGGATATGAATAATTACACAAAAGTCGTGGCTCATTATGAATATAGATTGTTCTTTTGTATGAAATTTTGAAAGAGAAGGGGTGAAAACTGCAAGGTTACGGTCGATTTTTTGCAAATGCGTAAAACTTAACGTCTCGACTAGTTTATACTAATCGCAGGGGAAGAAATTAGTGGAACTGTGTGGAAAAAAAAGAAAGAAAGAAAGAAAGAAAGAAAGAAGAAAAAAAAAGAAAGAAAGAAAGAAAGAAAGAAAGAAAGAAAGAAAGAAAGGAAGAAAGAAAGGAAGAAAGAAAGAAAAGAGGACGAAAGACGAAAGAAAAAGAACGACAGAACATCATGATACAAAAAATGTTACAATATTTCACGCCATTTCTGAGGAGAGCGTCACTCTTTCTCTGTCTAGCCTCGCAGCACTAGAGTCCACATCTTCAGGCATGCTGAGGTGTCCTGCTTCCAGCACTAGAGTCCACATCTTCAGGCATGCTGAGGTGTTGTGCTTCCAGCACTAGAGTCCACATCTTCAGGCATGCTGAGGTGTTGTGCTTCCAGCACTAGAGTCCACATCTTCAGGCATGCTGAGGTGTCGTGCTTCCAGCACTAGAGTCCACATCTTCAGGCATGCTGAGGTGTCCTGCTTCCAGCACTAGAGTCCACATCTTCAGGCATGCTGAGGTGTTGTGCTTCCAGCACTAGAGTCCACATCTTCAGGCATGCTGAGGTGTCGTGCTTCCAGCACTAGAGTCCACATCTTCAGGCATGCTGAGGTGTCGTGCTTCCAGCACTAGAGTCCACATCTTCAGGCATGCTGAGGTGTTGTGCTTCCAGCACTAGAGTCCACATCTTCAGGCATGCTGAGGTGTCCTGCTTCCAGCACTAGAGTCCACATCTTCAGGCATGCTGAGGTGTTGTGCTTCCAGCACTAGAGTCCACATCTTCAGGCATGCTGAGGTGTCGTGCTTCCAGCACTAGAGTCCACATCTTCAAGCATGCTGAGGTGTTGTGCTTCCAGCACTAGAGTCCACATCTTCAGGCATGCTGAGGTGTTGTGCTTCCAGCACTAGAGTCCACATCTTCAGGCATGCTGAGGTGTCCTGCTTCCAAAACGACACCCACATCTGGCCTACACTCCGATTCAGAAATCAGTCGTGACAACTGCGAAAATAGGTAAAGATAAAGGTGACCTTTTTATATTGCGACTTTTTTTTACCCATTGATGGATGATCAAACCGCACACATTTTACCTCCTGGTTATCGGACGACCTCTTTGTATCACCGTCCCAACTCCCTGGGGAGCATGCTACCAGGCTGCACTTCAACACCGTCCCAACTCCCTGGGGAGCATGCTACCAGGCTGCACTCCAACACCGTCTCAACTCCCTGGGGGGCATGCTACCAGGCTGCACTCCAATACCATCTCAACTCCCTGGGGAGTATGCAACCAGGCTGCACTCCAACACCATTTCAACTCCCTGGGGAGCATGCAACCAGCCTGCACTCCAACACTGTCCCAACTCCCTGGGGAGCATACAACCAGGCTGCACTCCAACACCATCCCAACTCCCTGGGGAGCATGCAACCAGCCTGCACTCCAACACTGTCCCAACTCCCTGGGGAGCATGCAACCAGGCTGCACTCCAACACCGTCCCAACTCCCTGGGGAGCATGCAACCAGGCTGCACTCCAACACCGTCCCAACTCCCTGGGGAGCATGCTACCAGGCTGCACTCCAACACCGTCCCAACTCCCTGGGGGGCATGCAACCAGACTGCACTCCAACACTGTCCCAACTCCCTGGGGGGCATGCAACCAGACTGCACTCCAACACCGTCCCAACTCCCTGGGGAGTATACAACTAGACTGCGGATGAACGCGCCAAAGTTATCTTTCACAATATCCCAACTCAGCCTTCACAGGTATCTGTTTTACTCCTGGGTGGGGAGAAGCAATGTGAGTAAAGCCCAAGGATGCACCTCTAGAATCCGCACAGTTTCGAACGCCGAACCCGCTAGCCGCAAGCGACCGCAGGTCAAGTGCGCTGACCACTCAGCCCCGGAGCCCCACTAATCCTAAACTGTCAGAGTTTTTTTTTCACGTGAGAGGTGCCTTAATTTCGAATCCACCGAGAAGGGAATGTTTATGGCGTCCACATTAAGATCATTATGTGAACCCGAGTCAATATTGACTCTGGCAGAGTTCGCAATGAATGCGTAATAGACTTGACCCTTCACTTTATAGCACTGCGCCAACGATAGTTCGTTCTGATACTG
>JAWQFJ010024445.1:60000-62500 GCA_034096865.1 Theodoxus fluviatilis | reverse complement strand
CAGCCAGCCCGCTTCCGTAGCGCCCATTCACATCTGAGCACTGAAAATTCTTGACACTCCTTTTTTGTAGCGAGCAAGCCCAAATTTAATCCGTCATCTAAACATCCTCTCCTCGTGCGATCACTGACAAATAGTCGCCCTGGAATCCATGATTCTTGTTGGCGTGCCGTGAATATCGAATTAATTGGATGTTTTCAAGCAGATTCTGGGCTTGACAGCCTCCATTCAACACACCAGCGGGTGGAGTTGGGCTCCAACAGTGAAACCTACCCGTCATCCTACCCTCAACCCCTCCTCCCCCCCCTCCCCCATCCCTCCTCAACCTTCCCGCTTCTTCAGCACGTAGCGAAGTATATCATAGACAGTGTCCCCCGCCTCCACCCCCAGTTCCCCTTCCAAATCTCTTGTCTAACCTTCCCCACCCCACCCCATCCCCACCCACTCCTCTCCTATCCCATCCATTCCCTCCCGCATCCTTTGGTCTCGTATTGCTGTCATATTTTGTTGCTTGAGAGGTTATGTTTGATTTCCCTTGTACCTACCACGTCAGAGAAGACACGAGAAAAGCCAGCTAACACACACACACACATAGCCAGTTTTTAGTTCAAAGATATTTTATTTACAGTTAATTTAATTAAATTTATGTTATACTTTTTTAAAATCAAGATTGTGGACAGGACAGTTTCGCAGTTACAAACCTGACTACACCTGTTGACGGAACGAAAATATTTTGAGTGGTTTTTCATGTGGATACATGAACAAGAGCCAAAATCCGGTCCCTGAACTTTTGTACACTGACAAATAACATTCAGAGCAATCAGTGTGGCCACAGTAGACGCGAACACCATGCAATAAATCAATAAAGAAATCGGAGAAACATCCTTTGGAATCAACTAATCTCCCTTGTAGACGTCAAGTCAAAAATCTTCACATATAATAGTTTGCACATTAATGAGATACGACCTTTTCTGTTGAAGGAAAAAAAAACAACACACACACACAGATCGTAGATCAACGTGCTAAACGTCTCATCTGCAATTCGGCGTTCGTTCCTTGAAAGTGTGAATGTGCATGGATAAAAAAAACCACGAGACGAATAGATTGTCGGGAATTCCTTTCAGAAACCTCGTATCAATAGCGACATGCCTCCACAGACTACAGCGAAGCCATCTCAAGAACCCCAGCAATAAATATCGTCTGCACGAGCCACGTTGCGAACGGCAAATCTCAGAACTCCAGGCAATTACTGAAACTTCACAATCTCGCTAATTGTGTGACGGTCTTTGAGGAACTACCGTGTTCCTCTCATCATTCCAGTTCTCTCCTCGCTCAGCTGGAATCTCGCAACATCTCTGTAAGGTTAACTTCACCTGGTTCCTCAAGTTCGCCGAGGGTTTTGGGCCGAGGCCCTTCAAGCGACCCTCTGGAAGACAGGTCGAGGTGATCTCACCCTGGGGAAGATGGAATATTTCTCCGGAGTCTTCTGTGTTCTGGATGACGTGTCGATATGACGAGATACTCTCGGCTGGATCGCCATGACTTGCGGGGCGAACATTTTCTGGGGTCACGATGAATCTGTCTTGGTGTACCACACTGCTACGGATCGTCTACCTCCACCTGCTCTGCTTGCCGCCGCTGATTGCCTACTACGGGTAAGTACATGTACTCCAGGGTCGTGGAAGGGCATTTGGTTGATCTCTGTTTCTGTTGTCTTTTCTAAATAGGGTTGCACGTTGAGAACAAGTTTTGTGTGTTGTCCTTACGTAAAGAGCACAACTCTCTCTCTCTCTCTCTCTCTCTCTCTCTCTCTCTCTCTCTACTTTTTTATCATTATTAAAGTTTAAAAAAATTTAGTGGACGATTTTTGATATAAGACCTTTACATGTAAGACTAAAAGCACTGTTTGCTGCACTATAAGTGTCAACTAACTGTATGAAGTTTTCCATCATTTTGTTATCCTCATTTGATTTATCTTTGATATATTTCTTTGAATGTTCTTGTATGCTGACCTTTAGTATTCTTTGCGGGTTCAGTCAAGGACGTCTTGATAGTTCAGGAACTGTCTTGCATCAGATTCGCATCAGATTCACTTTGGGGCTTGACAGTAAAAATAAGTGAAACATAGCGAGCGAACGAGAGAGAGAGAGAGAGAGAGAGAGAGAGAGAGAGAGAGAGTTAGAGAGAGGGAGAGAGAGAGAGACAGAGAGAGAGAGAGAGAGAGAGAGAGAGAGATGTGTGTCCGTGAATGTGCCTGTGTGTATATGTGCCTGTATTTGTGTGCATGTGTGCGTCCATTTGTTGACTGGTCGGTCACTCTCCGTCCTCTTGTGTTTGTGTGTGTGTGCGTGCGCGCGCGCGCGTGCGTGCGTGCGTGCGTGTCTGTCTGTCTGTCTGTCTGTCTGTCTGTCTGTCTGTCTGTCTGTCTGTCATTACACGTTGAGAACAAGTTTTGTGTGTTGTCCTTACGTAAAGAGCACAACTCTCTCTCTCTCTCTCTCTC
>JAWQFJ010024445.1:47500-55000 GCA_034096865.1 Theodoxus fluviatilis | reverse complement strand
ATTTCTTGCATGAACATGCTGTTGTTTCTTGAATATGAATGAATGGATAAAGAACACTGTTGCTGAAATATAATATAATTTTTCGTACTATTGCCTTGTTTTCTCATGTGCGGTCACAAATAATAAATTCATTTTCGATATACACTGACACATTTTTAAGACATTGAAGACATAGAAGTCTGATCTGTACGGCAATGTGTTCGTTTTGTCTCAGGCGTTCTAGCCAAACCGTGACGCCACGTTCCAGGCATTCAAGTATTAAGTTTGACACAATGAGGCGAATGTTTCATGGATTGATGATGGATGGAGTTTTACTGCCTATCAACCTTTGTGTGCTATTTAAGGCCATTAAACACGAAAAACATCAGAATTGGTTAGAATGAGAGCAACTCACGATTTCCCTAGATATATTCATCTTACGACGCGCTTGAGGAGACGTCGTGGGTCACTTCTTACCCCCAACCCATAGGGGGTCTGTTCTTACCCCCAACCCATAGGGGGTCTGTTCTTACCCCCAACCCATAGGGGGTCTGTTCTTACCCCCAACCCATAGGGGGTCTGTTCTTACCCTCAGCCCACAGGGGGTCTGTTCTTACCCCCAACCCATAGGAAGTCTGTTCTTATTCCCAACCCATAGGGGGTCTGTTCTTACCCCCAACCCACAGGGGTGTGTGGAGTGTGTTCTGAACGCTTGATACTCTCCCTCTAAAACGCTGCAGACATTTTAGTCTTTGTCCAATGTGCTGCATAGGACTGCGATACTGAGACACATCCAGACACATGCATGTACAGGACGTTCTGTCCCCCTCTGAAGGAACTCTCTCTGTGCTTCTTCAAGGGCGGCCCAGCTGCTCCCTCTCCTTCAACCCAGGCTCTTGGCACTTCGACCACACCGGGCGATGGAATCGCCTCCATTGTGTGGGGCGATGGGAGGTGTCGACTGATGCTGATGCTCCCTGTGTGAAAAGATTACAGCACTTTCTATGGCACGGAGATCGGCAACTATCTTCACATACCAAAATATAAGTTCTGTATTCAAGGCAGTGCAACCTTGATTTCGTAAATGTTAATTGTGCATCATTAAAAAGGTATTTTGAACGCATACCGCTCGTCGACTTGGGGATTTTTCCTATTTTCCTTGCATAGCTTTTCCGTAGCATGCGTGGCAGAATTTCGCGCTAAGAGATGTCCGTGAGAAAATTGCCGCAAGTGTTGCCTGTAGTGAATGACGGAGAATTGCATACACGCACACACACACACACACACACACACACACACACATACACACTCATACACTCACAGACACACACACACAGACATACACGCAAATACACACTCTCACACACATACACACGCACACGCGCACGCGCACACACACATACACACACACACACACACAAGCACACACACACAAACACACACACACACACACACACAAACATTCACAAACACACCCACTAACACACACACATGCACACGCACGCAAGCACACACGCGCTCGCTCGCGCATATAAACATGCACGCACGCTGGCGCAATGCGCACCAGTTCCTAATGCAGATTCGGATACCTTGCACTTTTATCAGATTTTCGTCTAATTAATTACATTAAATCAAATCGGATACGTAGCAAGATTTTAAATTGTCAGACCGTTGACTCATATGAGTGTTTAGCTTTGTCTGCATGTGTTTGTTATGAGCATATTTGCATATCGTGTTAATGCTCTGTGTAAGTTTGCGTGTATATGCATGCATGCATGCAAGTGTGAATGCGCGCGAGCGTGTGTGAGTACATGCATGCATGCGCATGCCTGTGTGAATGATTTACAAAAGCACAGACTGATATGTGTTAGAGCTGCCAATGTAGATGTGTCTATTTTCCCGCGTACCTATGGATGTGCCGTTTGTTGTGTAAAAAAACAACACGTCGTAATTATGCAATAACAACCACAAGCAAAAACTTTTCGCAGCTTTACATAAGGTATGAAAATAATTCAGAGAAATTCACACCAAATAATTTATATATATTCCAAAATAAGAAAAGAAACGAAAAGAAAAACGGCCGGCCTAACAACAATGCAGGGTACTCTGCAGCGTCTGGCCAGCAGCTGTGAATCTTTCGCCTCCACCCGTTCTAACACTAGCTTCCTGGTCTCGCGAGAGATTGTGTGATGAAAGACGGTCCAGGGTTCTCGGGAATCGCAGTGCAGGGCGTCCTAACACGTGACTAGAAATGGTCTGTTCTATCCTGTTGTCACCAGCAATCCAATCTCCTTGTTGATGGATGGGATTAGATACGGTTTTTCCGTCAGTTTTACGTATCAAATTATATAATCGCCTCTCTGCTAAACGCCCAATCAAATGAAGCAAATGCACCGGTATTTGCAGGCAGGATGGGAAAAGGGTGCTTAACAATGGCCTGTGTTGAGGTGCTAACAGTCTTGGTTGAGACTATCTCGATCTTTGTCACATTGACGGAAAAGCTTTCAAATGAGTATACCTGCTCCACATTGCAAAAACGCGAACCTCTCTACACGTGATAAATACAAATGGCCGAAACTTTTCAGATGATGAGGATATATATATGTATTCGAAGAAAATATTTTTCTTTCCACGATCAAGGATTCTCTCCGGACTGAAAGTTGAACTACTATGCGCGCCAATTGAGAGGAAAACACAGTCAAGGACGAGAAATGTGCCTCACTGAAGTATCGACGTAATGAACCCCTCGAAACATTATTTAGGGTGATGCTGAAAAGAGGTGTCCACGTGTATATGTGTGTGTGTGTTGTTACAACCCAAGGGGGTTACAACATTATTGTCTATTTTAGAGATAGACTAACTCTCAAATAAAGACACGGAGGTGGAATGAATATCAAATTTCTATTGAAAACGGATTACCCGAATCTTCAGGCAAAACATGCATCATCAAACTAAAGTACTTCTTCATGAATTATCAGAATTTAAAAATGACCAGCCAGTATCAATTATTAATTAAAGCCCTATAACTGTTCATCGTCATGAATAAAAGCCTAATAATGGTTCATCTTCATTACGACGAATAAAGGAGAGAGTTCAATGATGTTGGTAGCAGAGTTCTTAGCATCAGACTGAGAGTTCATTCTTTTTCAAAGTTCATGCGATGTTTATGAGACACAGGGGACAGAGGGAGAAACAAGTTTCATTTCTACTCATCACTGGTTCTGTAGACATGAGCAGGAGATCTTCGGGACCAAGAGGGAGAGACCACGGTGTCGTTCATTCTGGTGGCAAGGAGGTTCTCTCTTCCTCCACCGCTTCCATGGAAACACCGCCATCAACCGTCCAGGCATCAGCTGTCCGAGCCTCCAGTTGTCCAAGCCTCTAGATGTCCAGAATCTCCCTCTATTTTCTTCCACGTCCAAACGGCCTCCCTCTCCAAGTTCTTCTCCCCCAAGATAATGACGTCATTCCGTGAATGACGTATGACGTATGACGTATGACGTACACCCAGACGGGACTAATTGTCTCTCGAGTCCCAAAATTCACCAAGTGCCCCACTCCCAGGTGGTCAGCCATCACACCTCCCTTCCTCTTTTGAGAGATTTCTTTAGGGACTTAATAAGAAAAGAAATCTCGTTCAAGGAATCTCACAATTAACTGACTGATCAGTCAAAACCTAGGCTGGTCAGAAACATTTTAAGCAATGGATATAAAATTCACCTTCAAAACACATGCACAAGCAAAACGTCTTGCCACAGTTGGCATACAAAACACGCAAATCTAAAAGCTCTTTGCCTGATAGTTTTCCAACGATCAAAGATATCATGCTAAAATGAACAAGCAATATGTGCATTTCTGTTTCACTGTCGGCTTAAACAGTCGGCAACGACATTGTCCCTACCACGAATGTGGCTCAAATCCAACCAGAATTCTTGCAACGCCAAACTCCACCTCAATAATCTCTGGTTCTTCTCTTTCATGCTATTCAAAAAGAGAAGTGGGTTGTGGTCAGTCTTGACCTGCACGGGATATTTTGGAGCTCTCAAATAGACCTCAAAATGATCCAGTGCCTTGATTAACCCTAGAGCCTCTTTCTCAATGGTAGAGTAGTTGACTTCGGCCTTTGACAACTTCTTTGACATATAGGCAACAGGATGTTCTACCAAGTCGTTGTCTAGTTGTGAAAGAACAGCGCCCACGCAGTGATGGCTGGCATCTACCGCGAGATGGAATTGCTGATTGGGATCAGGACTGACAAGCACTGGGGCATGTCTCAACAGACATTTCAAATTCTCAAACGCCCTATGACAGTCTAATGTCCATTGGAACTTTCTGTCTTTTCGAAGAAGATCCGTCAAAGGTTTGGCAACCTGGGCGAAGTTTTGGCAGAAACGGCGATAATAGCCCACCATTCCCAAGACACTCCTCACGTCTTTTTTTCCCATTGGAGTTTTCAGGGCAAGGATCGCCTCAACCTTGACTTGTATCGGACGAACAGAACCATTACCCACCTCATGCCCTAGGTACTGGATTGTTCCCTTACCTATTTCACATTTAGCAAGATTTGGAGTCAAACCAGCTGCAGCTAACCTGCTCAATGTCTCTCTTAGATTTTCTATATGAGTTGGCCAATCTTCATCATAGATTACGATGTCATCTAGGTAGACTCGGACGTTGTCTAGCCCCCTGAGAACATCATTCATCATTCTTTGAAACGTGGCAGGTGCATTTCTCATGCCAAAAGGTAGTCTAAGGTACTGGTAATGCCCGAAAGGCGTCACGAACGCGGAGATCTCTCTCGCTTTCTCCGTCAATGGTATGGCGTAGTATCCCTTTAAAAGATCCAGTTTGGTCAGAAACTTAGATTTCCCAACCGCATCGATACAATCATCAATCCGCGGAAGTGGATACGCGTCCCCTTTTGTGACTGCATTCACCTTTCGATAGTCTGTACAGAACCTATAGCCACCCCCTTCCTTCTTGACGAGCAGGCAAGGTGCTGCCCATGGACTGTTTGATGGCTCAATGATATTGTTGTCTTGGAGGAACTTAACTTCCTCTTTCATTTGTTCTAGTCTAGGTCCTACTACACGGTAAGCCTGTTGCTTGATTGGTCTACTCTCCCCAATATCTACATCATGCTCCGCAACATGGGTCTGCGTCGGTACATCTCCGAACACTTCAGCATATGGTTGTAGAAGTTTCACAACCTCTTCCTGTTGAGCGGCGGGCAGATGACGGACTAGAGGAGTTGGATCTCTCATCAACTCCGTATTCTGCAGCTTCGGTACGGGAGGCATTCCCCTCTCTGGACCTACTAGGTTGTTGACGTCCCCACCTGGACTACATCTCTGCACATGTCGGACCAGACTTTCAGCAGTAGCTGAGTCGTGATACTGGCGCATCATATTCACATGAACCAGCCTTTTCTTTTTCCTAGAGTCAGGGGTGAGGATGACATAATCCAGATCACCCACTCTCTCTGAAATCTCATAGGGTCCAGCATACTTAGCCTGTAGGGGCTGACTCGGGCACGGAACCAGCACGAGCACTTTGTCTCCCACATGAAACTCCCTCAGATGAGCCTTTCTGTCATACCACGTCTTCATTTTTTTCTGCTTCTCCCCCAGGTGTTCCCTAGCTAGTCTTTGGACAGTCCTGAGGCGTTCTTTCATCCGGCTCACATACTCCAAGAGGTTTTGCTTGTCGTGCCGGTGTCGAGTCCATTCTTCCTTCAATGCCAGCAATGGACCTCGAACAGTTCGTCCAAAAATCAACTCGGAAGGAGAGTAACCTAGGGAGGCTTGTCTGGTGTCCCTAGCGGCAAAAAGGACATAGGGCACACCCTCGTCCCAGTCCTTCTCTTGTTCCAAACAGAAAGCTCGCAGCATCTGTTTCAGGGTACCGTGAAATCTCTCAACAGCACCTTGACTTTGAGCGTGATATGCGCTGCTTTTCACATGTCTGATCTCCAGCTCCGAGAGGGTCTGTTGCATCAACTTACTGGTGAAGTTTGACCCCTGGTCAGTCTGAATTTCGAGTGGAAAACCAAACTTGGAGAAGAAATTCACTAGAGCTTCTGCAATGGTTTTTGCTTTGATATTTCTCAGTGGTATAGCCTCAGGGTACCTGGTGCTGGTACACATGATGGTTAGCAAGTACTTATTTCTCCTTCTAGTGGGCGGTAACGGTCCCACACAGTCTAGTTGCACTCGCTCAAAAGGCATCCCCACTGCAGGAATTGGTTGCAGGGGTGCTACAGGTATGGGTGGGTGATGCTTCCCAGCTACCTGACAGATATGACATATCCTGCAAAATTCCTTTACATCTTTCTTCATCCCCGGCCAAAAGTAATATTGGAGCAGTTTTTGATAGGTCTTCTCGACCCCAAGATGACCCGACATGGCATGAGCATGCGCCATTTTCAGCGCGGCTCTTCTTCTCCACCCAGTAGGTAGAACCAGCTGTTCCACGGAATGCTCCTCTCCCTTTTGGGAATTCCAAATCCTCATGAGGAGATCGTCACAGACAACATAGTGAGCAGCAGCGTGTCCACTGTTTGAATCAGTCACCACTCTCTCAAAGAGTGGCGCTAACGTCGCATCACCTCGTTGCTCAGATACCAGATCATTGACCTGCTCTTCCGTGAGCTCTGGTGACTCTTCCGAAACTGGGCGCAACACAGCGCTTTCAGTTTCAACGGGGTTTTCACTAACCCTAGGCTTCACAGCCTCGACAGCGTCGTCTGAGCTGTCTAGCTCCGCATTACTCGGAGTGGGAGAGGAACTCTCAGTCCCTTTTCTCTCCCCACCTTGCACATTTCCTGAGTTCTGCTCTGTCTGAAACATGAAGGTATCTTCGAGCGACCAATCAGGTTCGTCTTCCTGATTCTTCTTCGCTCGCGATCGGGTGACCGCACAGGACGGGAAGATTTCGTTATCTTCCACCACAGGAGAAGGATTTTCCACGACAATTGCACATGCCGGGACTCGGTTGCCGGCTAGGTCGTTTCCCAGGAGGAAATCAACCTCCGGGAGGGTGTCTGTCACCCCTACCTCAGCCTCCCCCCTGTACAAGGTGCTTTGCAGTGTAACCTTGTGCAGTTCGATGCAGAGATCTGCATCACTGGTAACCCCTCTGATTAAGGCTGTCCCACCTGTTCTAGTTCCACAGGACAGGGGAAGCAACCCTCTCCTAATCAGACTGATCTCAGCTCCAGTATCCCGAAGTATCTTCACTTCAACTGGCTTTCCGCACCCTACTGCTACCCAACCCTTTTCAATAAATGGGTTCTCATCTGAGGACTGCTTCAACGAAACAGCCTCGGGTTGCTGATGCATACTGCTTCGATCAACTTTGTGATTCCCGAAAGGAAAATCACACACCTCTCGTATTCCAGAGAGTTTCTCCGAGTTACCAGATTCCCTAGCAACCTTCGCCACTTTCTTAGCTTTTTCCTTTTCTCCTGCTTTGTTCTTTGGGCAGTTTGATTGGAAGTGTCCTTTCTCCCTGCACTTGTAG
>JAWQFJ010024445.1:17500-35000 GCA_034096865.1 Theodoxus fluviatilis | reverse complement strand
CACTCTCCTTATCATGATCCTGTTAACCTCTCTGCCCCTGGGATGGGAGGCTGGATGGTAGACAATAAATGTAAATGTGTCGTTTTATGTAATGACGTCTCTAAGATTCAGATATGCGTATTCTGTGCCGAAGAGGTAATAAAAATGAGGTCCGATCCCTAGTTTTGAAATATAAAAGCATCTAAATTCAAACAATGGACACACACTATCCTGAACTCGGGCAATACCATAATCATTTTCAGGGGATTTTTTTTTCATTCCGATGTTGGGCTAAGTTGTTTTTTTTTAACATTTTTTTTCGACAGAATTGTCTCACCGTGACTTCTTTGTGCAATTATTCAACATTAATTGCATAGAGACACTCACCTCATTCTCTTCATCTCGGTTGCAGTCGTGCTCGCTTAGTATACTCACGTACACATGGCACATAAACGTCTGATTTAGAAATGCTCAAAGGAAAGTTGAACGCGTTTCATGACTGGAATGAAGTCTAGAGTATGTTAGAAGCAGTACGTTGAGAGAGGGGGAGGGGGGGAGGTAAGCGGGGTATGTGGGGTGGTGGTGGTGGGAACGCAGAGCAAAGGAAGAAAATCATTGGAGGTTGTGGACACGTGATAAGGCGTTTTTCTCAGTCTCAGTCGAGTGGCAAAGTTCATTCTAGCCATCAATGGGCTGAGTTCTCTTCACGCGCCTAGCAAACGTTGCTGAAAGTTCTCTCCAGTATATTATTTTTTTTTTACTGAAAGAAGGACTTTTGTGTGTAGTTTTTGGTACTTACATGTGAGTGAAGATGCCGCCGTCAGTGTGGTGTAGATTTTGGCTCCAGTTAGTAGTAGTAGTAGTAGTAGTAGTAGTAGTAGTAGTAGTAGTAGTAGTTGAGAGGCTTAATATAGGCCGTGAAGCCTTTTGAGCGCCCCATCGCAATGTGTTGCCTTATCTATATAGGGTCTTAACGCAATTTTCTTATTGCGACAATGTCACTCATCATAGCTTCTGAATAACGACATAAATGTGGGATCTTTGTCCAGTTGGTTTTTGAAGACGTTAGTAGTCGGTGCAGTTTTGAGTCGAAACGGAAGGTTATTCCACAGTTTCTCTTCGACTTTTGGACAATTTTCAAGTTTGTGTTTTTTTCTGTCTATTCTTCGCCGAGTCCAACAGAACTCACCTGAGTTGTTGTCCAGCCACCATCCTTCTTGTGTCAACAACAGCTGCTGTTGCGAGCACTACTCCAACAGTCCAATCGAAAACTGGCCTGACCTGCTCTGCCTTCCGGGCGCATCTGCACCCCAGTATAGCAGAGACAAGTTGCTGTCCCTGCGTGAAAAGGGGTATCCACCGGATCATTTACTTGATGCTACCTTGCTTGAACTTGGTATGCTCT
This sequence comes from Theodoxus fluviatilis, assembly GCA_034096865.1. Taxonomy (NCBI): domain Eukaryota; kingdom Metazoa; phylum Mollusca; class Gastropoda; order Cycloneritida; family Neritidae; genus Theodoxus; species Theodoxus fluviatilis. The sequence goes on along the minus strand of JAWQFJ010024445.1, from coordinate 33,616 downwards.
AAAGGCCCACCTCTTCCGATCCGCCTTTCCCGCTGAGCTGCTTCGCCTTACTTGACCTGGCCTGCAAGTGCTGTGTATATTGTATAGTTTGTTCTATTTGTTCTATCGGAGTTTTTGTTTTTTGTTTATGTGTGTAGTGTGTGTTTTTGTAGGAATGTGGTGTTGAGTGGTCGTATGAGTGTTGATTCTTTGGATTGTAAACGCCATGAGCTTATCTGTCAAGGGAAGGTATGTGCGTATGAATAAACTATTATTATATATATATTATTTAAAAAATTGCGAGGGAGAGTAATGGGGCGGATGAGGGGCTATGCAGAGAAAAAAACATTTAAGAATGCCATTTTGAAAGATTGCTGAGAGTCGCGGTTGTTTTGGAATAAATATATTTGCTTCTCCTTGAACAATCTTTCAGAGAGATAGTCCTCCTTTGGTGTGAAATGATTTCATGCGTTTCATGTGCACTCTTGCTTTCATGGTTGGCATCTACTTTTGACAAAGGAGTACAATTAATACTCGTTCAATTTTACCTGACAAACATGTGATCACGGGCTATTCTCTCTCTCTCTCTCTCTCTCTCTCTCTCTCTCTCTCTCTCTCTTTCTCTCTCTCTTTCTCTCTCTCTCTCTCTCTCTCTCTTTCATACTGCGGGTCTTTGGCCGAAATAAAAATGAAGTCTGAAGTCTAAAGTCTAAAGTTTGAACTCTCTCCCTCTCCCCCCCTCTCTTTCTCTCTCTCTCTCTCTCTCTCTCTCTCTCTCTCTCTCTCTCTCTCTCTGTCTCTGTCATGTGTGTTTCTGTCTCTGTCTATCTGTCTACCTGCCTGCCTGCCTGTCTGTCTGTCTGTCTGTCTGTCTGTCTGTCTGTCTGTCTGTCTGTCTGTCTCTCGCTCGCTCTCACGCTCTCTCGCTCTCTCTCTCTCTCTCTCTCTCTCTCTCTCTCTCTCTCTTTCTCTCTCTCTTCCTCTCTTTCTCTTTCTCTCTCTCTCTCTCTCTCTCTCTCTCTCTCTTCTCTCTCTCTCTTCTTCCTGTGTGATCTCTTCACGACTGGCGCTTTTGGTTTCCCCCTGTCGAACAGATGTTGTTCGTCAAGCTGGTGCACCGAGCGCCGTCTAAACTCTGAACCGCTAGTTACTACGTCACAGTTGTGCATCGTATCATCTGCGCATGCTCGATGACCCCGGTATCGGTAGGAAGTTGGGTTAGGTCCTGCGCTCATGTTGTTATTGCATTGCAAATAACTTATGTAACTGTGCATGAGCAAACAAGGATAAAGTAGGAAATATGACAAATTGATACATTTCAACAAAAATGGTATTTATTCATTTCACGCATATTCCAGGAAAATCCGAATGTTCACAGAGGAAATATCTTCTCTTATAGTTATATAAAGTTCAGAAAAGTAATTACCTAGTATATTGCGCTGGTGTCTTTTCTCTGTGTTTTTTCAAATGTTGTTTTGCCGACTTTAGCCCTATTTCTCATGCAAGGTCACGTGTGGTGCCTTATTGAATCTGCGGGAAGTGCGTGAAAAGGCTTACCTTGTTTATATTGGTTAGTTGGTTGACTAATTCATGAACTGATTGATTGACTGACTGACTCAAGAATCGATCGATTGATTCTTCCATTGATTGTTCAGTAATGTCTTACGTTCATTCACTGATTAATTTGTGTTCATCTCTTCCTCTATTGGTTTAATAAAAAAAGATTAAATCATCATTCTTCTGCTGTCACAGTAAATGTACGTCGAATTTGAATACAAACGTGACGTAACTGACCTAGTCTCATTAAGTAGTTCTCGCTTCTGATTGGTGCATCCTTCTCCTTGATGGGTTTTCTAGAAGAGGGCCAGAGAGTCATGTGACGAGACAGCACAGAGAGAGCGCAAACCTCCAACAGGGAAACCACAAGTACTCTTCCATGGATTGTACAGTTACTTCCGGTATGATTTTCTGCTAGGTAGACCTGATACCAAAGATTATAGGTTACACAAAGATAGTTCATGCCGAGCTTTTGCTCTTTGAAGTTACAAGCAGCTAAAATTGCAGCGTTCCAAGCGGCCAGCACTATGGGAGATGCCTATAGTCCGTTTCAACATTGCACATTTAAAATGGTGGACATAGTCTCGCTTCGCGCAGAAAAAGCTGAATTTGGGGACACTAGAAACCCCATCCAAAGAAAATGTAAACCATGAACAGCATTAATTTATCAAAGCTGTATGTTGAATGCATCAAAAGGTATTGAAAGCTCCTACTTTTTAACAATCGAAATGCAGGTCACTCGCAGAACCACGTGTGCACGGGTCGACGTGATTGCAACGTTTGGTGACCCTGTTCTCTCTGTGTTAAAAATTATTATTCTTCAAATCGGTCAAATAGTGACGTCACTCGTTCTTCAACCTTGGTAGTTGATGACGTTATCGGAAATTTTAGAATTAGGTCCATCGCACATCTGTTGCTAGGCCATTTTTGTGCGAAGTCTCCACTAAATCCTATAATCATGTGACTAAATACAGTGCAATGTTGAAACGGACTATAGGCATTTCCCATAGTGCTGGCCGCTTGGGGCGCAACGTGTCTCGACCCTCACGAGAATGAGCTAATGAACTATCTTTGTGTAACCTATAATCTTTGCTGATACTACGAAGTGTTGTTCATTTTAATCAATGAAAGTGAAAGCATTTGTGAGTGCTGAACCCTTACGAGTATACGACGACGTCATCAATAGTTTGACGTCATCAACCTCGTAATACGCGATAAGATTTCTCTTTTTGGTCTCAATTCCAAAACGAGACAACACGTCACCTAAAGAAAATCAAGGATCGTTAATTGGGTTAAAAAACCCTGACTATCCTCCAAATTTTATTAGGATCCGTTTTAAACTGTTAAATTAAAGTTATTTTGCTAACTAATTAACAAACCGAGGGTAAAACATAACTTTCTTAGCAGAGGAACCCAAGCAGTGAGGAGAGAGTGCGAAAGTCTGGAAGTCCACCAAGAGCGATGCATGTGCATGAATTGTAGCGCGTGAAGAAGATAACGCTGAACTGTCACAGCCTGTGATGTGCATTCTCGGTCTGAATGAAACGTCAAGTTTTACAAGGAACCGTGGAGGGAAAGAGAGAGAGAGAGGTCGGCAGAGGAAAAGATGGACAGATAACATCCAGGAGAGGACAAGGAAAACATTCCCGGAGACTCAGACTCTGGCACACAACCGGGGAAAATGCAAAAGACTGTTGCATAGCTTGTCAGATGGTGCCCCGAAGACTCTGTCTGGAGTTGAGGGCTGCTGCTGCTGATGATGATGCTGCTGCTGCTGCTGCTGCTGCTGCTGCTGCTGCTGATGCTGCTGCTGATGCTGATGATGATGCTGATGATGATGATGCTGATGATGATGCTGATGATGATGATGATGATGATGATGCTGCTGCTGCTGCTGCTGCTGCTGCTGCTGATGATGATGATGATGATGATGATGATGCTGATGATGATGCTGCTGCTGCTGATGATGATCATGATGATGATGATGATGACGATGATGATGATGCTGCTGCTGATGATGATGATGATGCTGATGCTGCTGCTGCTGCTGCTGCTGCTGCTGCTGATGATGATGATGAAATGTCAAGTGCGGAAATGAAGTTCCTTAGGATCTCACCACCAACATGTGACCTGTTCTGACAAAACCAGGGTAAAGTCGCTGAGGCCGTTTTGCTTGATGGCTAAGAAGGAGCCATCGTCGTATGCGCTTTGGTCACGAACTCTTCGTAGATGTGGATTCTAAAACGTGTTTTTGTCTGTCACAGTGTCAATTGCATCCCGTTGCTTTACATACATTCTTTTAGACGTCCAACTTTAAAGTCTTTTATTTCTCAAAAATGGTTTTTCATGACCTACGCTTTTTAATTCGTCGTAACTTTGTCATTTTTCACATTTGGCATGAAATGAAAGAAAATTCAGTGACCTTTCCAACTGTGTTTGTTGTTCAACATCTGAAACGAAATTTTATAGCCCAGGTTTTGCCAAAACAGATCAAAGTTCGTATTGACTTTCTCGGTGCCAAATGAGTTAATCCTATCTTCGATAGAGGTTACAAAGGCGATAGTCGTAACAGACTCAAAGATGAAGGCAGCGATTGATATGAGGCGGTTCCTAACCGGACGAAAACACAGCTCACGAACGTGTCCGGAGGGCATGAAAAGATCGTCTGTCAGAAGCTGTCTGCCTGAACCGCACAGCTACATGAGAAGCTGCATAGTATCGTGTAACTCTGTAGCCCGATTTTCGACTGGATTCGACTTCAATCCACATCTCGAATTGAATAATGACTCTAATGAACTGATGATGTATTCTGCATAGTGCTTTAATAAATCAGTCCTGTTATTTAGTTACAGTTTCTTCGTATGTGTGTCAGTAATTCTCAAAATGAACATTTTGCATCCGACCGGAGGGTGAAAAAATGGCGAGTTGTGCGTCCGGCGAGAGCATGTCCTGGGAACCCTGCGTACACTTCAAACCTGGCTCGTGAGCGAAGTGTTCGTCCGATTAAGAACGGCCTATAAGGATGTAGGACGAGTTGTCACATCTTCAGAAAGAGGGGAGAAGAACACTACCTTCCATTAGGCCTATAAGGATGTAGGACCAGTTGTCACATCTTCAGAAAGAGGGGAGAAGAACACTACCTTCCATTAGGCCTATAAGGATGTAGGACGAGTTGTCACATCTTCAGAAAGAGGGGAGAAGAACACTACCTTCCATTAGGCCTATAAGGATGTAGGACCAGTTGTCACATCTTCAGAAAGAGGGGAGAAGAACACTACCTTCCATTAGGCCTATAAGGATGTAGGACCAGTTGTCACATCTTCAGAAAGAGGGGAGAAGAACACTACCTTCCATTAGGCCTATAAGGATGTAGGACCAGTTGTCACATCTTCAAAAAGAGGGGAGAAGAACACTACCTTTCATTAGGCCTATAAGGATGTAGGACCAGTTGTCACATCTTCAGAAAGAGGGAAGAAGAACACTACCTTCCACTATTTCCAATGGACCTGTGGTAGAAAGCGACATGTCACCAGTCAATGAAGATGGCTGTGCTCCAGAGGCTCGTGGTTTGTAAATAGACAGCAGCGTGGACCAGCGTAGTTTGCCACAACAAACATACTCAGAGTAGGCAGATTTTTATGCATGATCAGTTTTACCGTCCCCATGAATCATGTCAGTGTTTCTCGGCTTTGGTACCTGAGTAGTGCGGGTTGGGGGCAAATATTTCCATTCAGTTACATTCACTTACATACAAAATATGAAGAAACAAAATGATGATGATGATGATGACGACGACGGCGACGATGGTGATTATAGTGATGGTGGTGGTTGTGATGATGATGATGATGATGATAATGATGATGATGATGACGATGACGATGATGATAACGTTGACGATGATGACGATGATGATGACGACGATGATGACGATGCTGACGACGACGACGACGATGATGATAATGAAGACGACGACGACGACGATGATGATGATGTCGGATGAAGACAACGACGACGACGACGATGACGACGATGATGATGATGATGATGACGATGATGACGATGATGATGATCCATATGAACTGGTAGGCTTGGTGGTGAGAATGTCCCACTAGACAGAGGCAGTCACAGCAGCACGTATACTTCTAATTGCGAGGCAGGAGAGGAACGAAAGACGTGAGACAGATAGACACGTGTGTCTCGGGGTGGCATACCGGGTTTAGCCACCAGATTGTCGTTACGCATGGGTTGGGTCAATGGACATTTGAGCGCCGACCTAGCTGGGTTGAGTTGGGTTTTTTTGGCGCCGACCCCCGTAGACCATTTGAGCGACAGAATTATAGTATTCCTTAGAACATTTAAGAGCTATGTGCTGCTGTTTCTATGTGAAAATGCTGCATTAGTTTGTTTACGAATTAATTTGTTTGCAGTCAATAAGATTCACTGATGTATCTGCGTGGAAATACTGCACTACCAAAAAGAAGTTTGCGAATGAATTCAGTTCGAGTGAATACCTCGGTGTTTCACGAAACATACACACAAAATGCTGATGACTGTTGATTTACACAATCGCAAATCGCTTGATATAGTCGTGCCCGCATCTCCACACTGAAAAGAAACACGCGTGTTTACACCTAGCACCTAGAAGTGTTGCAATGAACGTGATTCACTCGCCTGAATCACACAGTGTTTCGCAAAATAAATACACGTTGTTATTTTCAGTCGCCTAGGTCTTAGACATTCGCTCACAGGGGTTAGAATCCTGTCGCTCAAAGGGGTTGTGCCAGGCGCTCCAATACTAGCCACTTTATTGTCGTTCTTTTCACCTGTCAAAGAGCTCAAAAGTCTAACGCCAGTGGAATGGGTTCGTTCGTGCATAATTGTTTGGAGCCATGGTTGGATATGAATGATTTGGCCCTGTCCCAAGGAGTACCAATGCCCCCAGTAGCCTCTTCGGCTGTCTGGGGCCGCCCCTGGCTGAGCTACAGGAGCAGGCCCCTGGCTGAGCTACAGGAGCAGGCCCCTGGCTGAGCTACAGGAGCAGGCCCCTGGCTGAGCTACAGGAGCAGGCCCCTGGCTGAGCTACAGGAGCAGGCCCCTGGCTGAGCTACAGGAGCAGGCCCCTGGCTGAGCTACAGGAGCAGGCCCCTGGCTGAGCTACAGGAGCAGGCCCCTGGCTGATCTACAGGAGCAGGCCCCTGGCTGAGCTACTGGAGCAGTCCCCTGGCTGAGCTACAGGAGCAGGCCCCTGGCTGAGCTACAGGAGCAGGCCCCTGGCTGAGCTACAGGAGCAGGCCCCTGGCTGAGCTACAGGAGCAGGCCCCTGGCTGAGCTACAGGAGCATGCCCCTGGCTGAGCTACAGGAGCAGGCCCCTGGCTGAGCTACAGGAGCAGGCCCCTGGCTGAGCTACAGGAGCAGGACCCTGGCTGAGCTACAGGAGCAGGCCCCTGGCTGAGCTACAGGAGCAGGCCCCTGGCTGAGCTACTGGAGCAGGCCCCTGGCTGAGCTACAGGAGCAGGCTCCTGGCTGAGCTACAGGAGCAGGCCCCTGGCTGAGCTACAGGAGCAGGCCCCTGGCTGAGCTACTGGAGCAGGCCCCTGGCTGAGCTACAGGAGCAGGCCCCTGGCTGAGCTACTGGAGCAGGCCCCTGGCTGAGCTACAGGAGCAGGCCCCTGGCTGAGCTTCAGGAGCAGGCCCCTGGCTGAGCTACAGGAGCAGGCCCCTGGCTGAGCTACAGGAGCAGGCCCCTGGCTGAGCTACAGGAGCAGGCCCCTGGCTGAGCTACAGGAGCAGGCCCCTGGCTGAGCTACAGGAGCAGGCCCCTGGCTGAGCTACAGGAGCAGGCCCCTGGCTGAGCTGCAGGAGCAGGTCCCTGGCTGAGCTACTGGAGCAGGCCCCTGGCTGAGCTACAGAAGCAGGCCCCTGGCTGAGCTACAGAAGCAGGCCCCTGGCTGAGCTACTGGAGCAGGCCCCTGGCTGAGCTACTGGAGCAGGCCCCTGGCTGAGCTACTGGAGCAGGACCCTGGCTGAGCTACAGGAGCAGGCCCCTGGCTGAGCTACTGTAGCAGGCCCCTGGCTGAGCTACTGAAGCAGGCCCCTGGCTGAGCTACTGGAGCAGGCCCCTGGCTGAGCTACTGAAGCAGGCCCCTGGCTGAGCTACTGGAGCAGGCCCCTGGCTGAGCTACTGGAGCAGGCCCCTGGCTGAGCTACAGGAGCAGGCGCTGAAACCCCAGCAGCCAGGGGAACAACCAGCATCTCCGGCCGTATGTTACAGTAGGGACTGTGCCGGTGTGGTATTGTGGAGCACAGCCTAGTCAAGTCACTATAGATCCGGTGTTGAATTGGTCATGATATTCACCTGAGTGTACTCTCTGTGTTTCTACATGAATATTCTGTTCTCAGTGATACCTGCGAATATCTGGGAATAACGTGCGCTTGAGAGAAAATCGTAGGATCTCTTTCATGTGTGATGGTTAGATCTACGGAATGAATGTATGAATGGATGGATGAATGACCGGACGAATTAATGAATTCACGGATGAATTCAGTATTTTTGTTTTATGGACTATCTGCCTCTTTAGCTAATTAGGGCGAATTATTATAAAATCGCTGAAGCACATTAGACTAAGAGCAAGTTAAGTATCGATTTCCTTAATCATTCGCCTGGTGCGAATGACATAGAGATACATGATGGTGCGAATGACATAGAGATACATGATGGGTCTTCTCTTACCCACAACCTACAGGGGTTAGACGTAAGACAACGAAAAAATGTCCATACTTGCAGCTTGAATCCATGAGACGATTTACCTTATAGCATAGGCTTCATTGGATTGATGTCGAAAAACTTTGCGCAGTCAATGGCGAACTCTCAGGCAAAATGTGGTGTTTTTTTCATCCTCCGGCTCTTGTCATCAGCATCAAGAGATTGCAAGTGGCAAACAAATTCACTGGTGTCTACAGAAAGTGCATTCACTCTGACGATCCGTCACTTTGCAATGGCACGCGTAAGATCTTACGGCATCACGTAAATGCTCCTGCAAACTTTACATGTCACTCCTGCTCGTATATCTTTACTCCAACCATTCTTCTTCTTCTTTTTGTGAAAAAGTGCACCTATCCCCAAGTGTATTGTACATCTACTTTGTTCATGTGATAGGGTGCACCTATCACCAAGTGTATTGTACATCTATTGTGTTCATCCTCTATTCAGGTATCTGTCTCTTCCCACCCCCCTATCCTGTGTGTCAGATCTCTCTCCAACTCCCCTCCCCCATCCTTTGTCTAAGGCAAGCTGACCAGCTGACCACTCTGGGACCCCTCCTCTGCTGTGGTCTGATTGTTGGTGCAGCTGCCCTGTGAGTCACTGGTTACATTAGCGTGACCCCTGGCTAGTGAGCCGTTCTCCCACTGTGGCATCTGAATTATAACATTTTGACTATAAATCTGATGTTTCCCCTCAAGTAAGACAACTACTTGCAACGGCATATGATTCAATAGACTGTGTTGTGCTGAATGAGGCAACATTTGTAAGAAGTAATTTCAAAGCGAGTTAAATTAAGTAATCTCTCTTTTCTGCCAAATGGAAGCACGAACCCAGGAACCAGGGTTATGATCTGGGAAATAATCCACACCCTGGCTCCTGTGAGGTCCGTGCATTCCCTTGTTAAGGGGGAACGGCACACGAGACGACAGAGATCACTGCCACCACGGTCTAGAGAGGTCACTGCCACCACGGTCTTGGGTTGGTCCAGGCCATTATCATCAGGCCTCGGACCAGCCAGGAGCTCCTGTACCCATGGGTTAATAAAGTTGTGGAAAGCAGCTACGACTTGTCTCATACCTGCGCCCTGATACCATCATGCCTTATTCCACTCCACCACATTCTTCTTCTTCTTCTTCTTCTTCTTCTTCTTCTTCTTCTTCTTCTTCTTCTTCTTCTTCTTCTTCTTCCTTCTTCCTTCTTTCTTCTTCTTCTTTCTTCTTTCTTCTTTCTTTTTTCTTCCTTCTTCCTTCTTCTTCTTCTTCTTCTTCTTCTTCTTCTTCTTCTTCTTCTTCTTCTTCTTCTTCTTCTTCTTCTTCTTCTTCTTCTTCTTCTCCTCCTCCTCCTCCTGCTGTTGCTGCTGCTGCTTAGCTCCTGCTGCTCATCCCACCCATCTGTTCCTCCTTCTCCTTTCCTTTCTCCTCCTCCATCTTCTCGTCCTTCTCTTCCTCAAAGTTGCATCATCATTAGCCGCATTCTACTACCGTCATCCTCCACCACTTTTTCTCCCTTATCCAACGTGTCTTTCAGTAGGACTACCAAACCCCTTCCTCGTGCTTCTTGACCTACTCACTAAAGCTCTGAGAATTCTAAACGAACACAGGACTTTGTTGAAGACTGCAAGCTTGCACTCGCCCTCGATCAGATTCGCCGCAGCTGCCGCTTTTTCCTCCCTGACTGCAGCGAAGGGAGAAGAGGAGAGTGAGGGAGGGAAGGATGGAAGGAAGGATGGAAGGAGGGAGGGAGAGGGGGGCGGACAGAGAGAACGTATTAATTATCCCTCTTTATCTAAACAAGTCGGATGAGTTGCAGGCCCTCCGGGCCAAAGACGGCGACCTTGCTTGGGACCAGGGACTTGTTGTGTCTATCGCCTGGGTTTATATAACTCCCCTCCAAATCTGCCCAGCTTAGACCCAGCGATGAGAAGCAGCTATCAGCGCCTCGGCGTCCCAATGTAGAGGAGTCGCCCGTCCCTGATCCATCTTCAAACGGCTCAGATACGATGATGATATTTCAACCTTCTAACTCTCCCCACCACCAGCCAAACCGGTCTCCTGCAGCCAGAGAGCAGGACGTGAGTGAAGAGTGGGGTCCCTTGAGGTTTAGATGGAGCCGGTGCTATGGCCCTCTGTTTTAAAAGCCTGGACAGCCGAAACAGGGCGATGATGCCAAGTGGTGGTTTTTATCTACTGCTCCCCCCTTTGCCGTTCTGTTTCACTTGTGATGTGTCCCTGTCTGCCTGTGTGTGTGTGTGTGTGTGTGTGTGTGTGTGTGTGTGTGCGTGTGTGTGTGTATGTGCGCGCGTGTGTTTTTGTCTATGTGTATATGTCTTCTGTCTGTCTGTCTATCTGTCTGTGTGTCTGTCTGTGTGTCTGTCTGTCTGTCTGTCTGTCTGTCTGTCTGTCTGTCTGTCTGTCTGTCTGTCCGTCCGTCTGTCCGTCTGTCCGTCCGTCCGTCCGTCCGTCTGTCTGTCTGTCTGTCTGTCTGTCTGTCTGTCTGTCTGTCTGTCTGTCTGTCTGTCTGTCTGTCTGTCTGTCTGTCTGTCTGTCTGTCTGTCTGTCTGTCTGTCTGTCTGTCTGTCGTTCCGTCCGTCCGTCTGTCTGTCTGTCTGTCTGTCTGTCTGTCTGTCTGTCTGTCTGTCTGTCTGTCTGTCTGTCGTTCCGTCCGTCCGTCTGTCTGTCTGTCCGTCTGTCTGTCTTTTTGCGTATCTGTCTGCCTGTCTCTGTCTTTGTCTGTCTGTGTGTCTGTCTGTGTGTCTGTCTGTGTGTCTGTCTGTCTGTCTGTCTGTCTGTCTCTCTCTCTCTCTCTCTCTCTCTCTCTCTCTCTCTCTCTCTCTCTCTCTCTCTCTGTGTAGCTCGCTCGCTCGCTCTTTTGTTGCCTCTTCTCGCATTTTGTTTTTTTTTCCTTATTCTGGACGGCCATGTTCTGTATGGTAGCTTTGTATAATGCTCTTTTCACTCGTCTTTTTTTCTTTCTCGTCACTCTCCTCCACGGCCCCCTCCTCCACGGCCCCCTCCTCCACGTCCCCCTCCTCCACGTCCCCCTCCTCCACGGCCCCCTCCTCCACGTCCCTCCCCTCCACGTCCCCCTCCCCTCCACGTCCCCCTCCACGTCCCCCTCCCCTCCACGTCACCCTCCCTCCACGTCCCCCTCCTCCACGTCCCCCTCCCCTCCACGTTCCCCTCCACGTCCCCATCCCCTCCACGTCCCCCCTCCACGTCCCCCTCCACGTCCCCCTCCCCTCCACGTCCCCTCCACGTCCCCCTCCCCTCCACGTCCCCCTCCACGTCCCATCCCCTCCACGTCCCCCTCCCCTCCACGTCCCCTTCCCCTCCACGTCCCCCTCCCCTCCACGTCCCCCTCCACGTCCCCCTCCTCGTCCCCTCCCCTCCACGTCCCCTTCCCCTCCACGTCCCCCTCCACGTCCCCCTCCCCTCCACGTCCCATTCCCCTCCACGTCCCCCTCCACGTCCCCTCCTCCACGTCCCCCTCCTCCACGTCCCCTCCTCCACGTCCCCTCCCTCCACGCCTCCCCTCCACGTCCCTCCTCCACGTCCCCCTCCACGTCCCCCTCCACGTCCCCCTCCTCCACGTCCCCTCCTCCACGTCCCCTCCTCCACGTCCCCTCCTCCACGTCCCCCTCCTCCACGTCCCCTCCTCCACGTCCCCTCCCTCCACGTCCCCCTCCTCCACGTCCCCTCCCTCCACGTCCCCTCCCTCCACGTCCCTCCCTCCACGTCCCTCCTCCACGTCCCCTCCACGTCCCCCTCCCCTCCACGTCCCCTCCCCTCCACGTCCCCCTCCACGTCCCCCTCCCCTCCACGTCCCCCTCCCCTCCACGTTCCCCTCCTCCACGTCCCCCTCCTCCACGTCCCTCTCCTCCACGTCCCTCTCCTCCACGTCCCTCTCCTCCACGGCCCCCTCCTCCACGTCCCTCTCCTCCACGTCCCTCTCCTCCACGTCCCTCTCCTCCACGTCCCTCTCCTCCACGTCCCTCTCCTCCACGTCCCTCTCCTCCACGGCCCTCTCCTCCACGTCCCTCTCCTCCACGTCCCTCTCCTCCACGGCCCCTCCTCCACGGCCCCCTCCTCCACGGCCCTCTCCTCCACGGCCCCCTCCTCCACGGCCCCCTCCTCCACGGCCCTCTCCTCCACGTCACTCTCCTCCACGGCCCTCTCATCCACGTCACTCTCATCCACGTCACTCTCATCCACGTCACTCTCATCCACGGCCCTCTCCTCCACGTCACTCTCCTCCACGGCCCCTCCTCCACGGCCCCCTCCTCCACGGCCCCCTCCTCCACGGCCCCTCCTCCACGGCCCCCTCCTCCACGGCCCCCTCCTCCACGGCCCCTTCATCCACGTCACTCTCATCCACGGCCCTCTCATCCACGTCACTCTCATCTTCCTCCTTTTCCTTTTTTATTGTCCTCGTCCTGGTTTATCGTCTGTTCGTCGTTCCTCGTCCATACATTCCTTATCTTTCTTCTCGTTCACCTCTCCCTCCTTCCTTGCGTCATCCTTGTCCTCGTCTACCTCCCCTTCCTCCTTCTCTTTGTTTTCCCCGCTCTCCTACCTCTACTCGTCCTATTTCTTTTTATCTCCCTCATTCTCACCTTCTTTATCGTGATCGTCGTCTTTATCCGTCTTCTCCTTCTCTGTCTCTTCGTCGTCATTGTCTACCTCTTCCTCCTCCTCCTCCTCCTTCTCCAACTTCTCCTCGTTGTCCTCTTCCTCGTCCTTCTCCTCCTCGTTCTCCTCCTCCTCCTTCTCGTCGTCATCCTCGTCCTCGTTCTCCTCCTTCCTCGTTTTTCTCTTCTTCCTCCTCCTCGAAACTGTTAGCAATGTGAGTAGGACCAGGCAATGATTATCTCAACGATGTGGAGAAAGAGAGAACACAAGCCTTATGAAATGTAGCTCAACACTAACCTTATGAAGTGTAGCTCTACGCCAGCCTTATGCAATATATCTCTGCACAACCCTTATGACGCGTAGCTCTACACTAGCCTTATGAAGTGTAGCTCTACACAAGCCTTATGAAGTGTAGCTCTACACTAGCCTTATGAAGTGTAGCTCTACACTAGCCTTATGAAGTGTAGCTCTACACAAGCCTTATGAAGTGTAGCTCTACACAAGCCTTATGAAGTGTAGCTCTACACAAGCCATATGAAGTGTAGCTCTACACAAGCCATATGAAGTGTAGCTCTACACAAGCCATATGAAGTGTAGCTCTACACAAGCCATATGAAGTGTAGCTCTACACAAGCCTTATGAAGTGTAGCTCTACACAAGCCATATGAAGTGTAGCTCTACACAAGCCATATGAAGTGTAGCTCTACACAAGCCTTATGAAGTGTAGCTCTACACAAGCCATATGAAGTGTAGCTCCACACAAGCCATATGAAGTGTAGCTCTACACAAGCCATATGAAGTGTAGCTCTACACAAGCCATATGAAGTGTAGCTCTACACAAGCCATATGAAGTGTAGCTCTACACAAGCCTTATGAAGTGTAGCTCTACACAAGCCATATGAAGTGTAGCTCCACACAAGCCATATGAAGTGTAGCTCTACACAAGCCATATGAAGTGTAGCTCTACACAAGCCATATGAAGTGTAGCTCTACACAAGCCTTATGAAGTGTAGCTCTACACAAGCCTTATGAAGTGTAGCTCTACACAAGCCATATGAAGTGTAGCTCTACACAAGCCATATGAAGTGTAGCTCTACACAAGCCATATGAAGTGTAGCTCTACACAAGCCATATGAAGTGTAGCTCTACACAAGCCATATGAAGTGTAGCTCTACACAAGCCATATGAAGTGTAGCTCTACACAAGCCTTATGAAGTGTAGCTCTACACAAGCCTTATGAAGTGTAGCTCTACACAAGCCATATGAAGTGTAGCTCTACACAAGCCATATGAAGTGTAGCTCTACACAAGCCATATGAAGTGTAGCTCTACACAAGCCATATGAAGTGTAGCTCTACACAAGCCTTATGAAGTGTAGCTCTACACAAGCCATATGAAGTGTAGCTCCACACAAGCCATATGAAGTGTAGCTCTACACAAGCCATATGAAGTGTAGCTCTACACAAGCCATATGAAGTGTAGCTCTACACAAGCCATATGAAGTGTAGCTCTACACAAGCCTTATGAAGTGTAGCTCTACACAAGCCATATGAAGTGTAGCTCTACACAAGCCATATGAAGTGTAGCTCTACACAAGCCTTATGAAGTGTAGCTCTACACAAGCCATATGAAGTGTAGCTCCACACAAGCCATATGAAGTGTAGCTCTACACAAGCCATATGAAGTGTAGCTCTACACAAGCCATATGAAGTGTAGCTCTACACAAGCCATATGAAGTGTAGCTCTACACAAGCCTTATGAAGTGTAGCTCTACACAAGCCATATGAAGTGTAGCTCTACACAAGCCATATGAAGTGTAGCTCTACACAAGCCATATGAAGTGTAGCTCTACACAAGCCATATGAAGTGTAGCTCTACACAAGCCATATGAAGTGTAGCTCTACACAAGCCATATGAAGTGTAGCTCTACACAAGCCATATGAAGTGTAGCTCTACACAAGCCTTATGAAGTGTAGCTCTACACAAGCCATATGAAGTGTAGCTCTACACAAGCCTTATGAAGTGTAGCTCTACACAAGCCATATGAAGTGTAGCTCTACACAAGCCATATGAAGTGTAGCTCTACACAAGCCTTATGAAGTGTAGCTCTACACAAGCCATATGAAGTGTAGCTCTACACAAGCCATATGAAGTGTAGCTCTACACTAGCCTTATGAAGTGTAGCTCTACACAAGCCTTATGAAGTGTAGCTCTACACAAGCCTTATGAAGTGTAGCTCTACACAAGCCTTATGAAGTGTAGCTCTACACAAGCCATATGAAGTGTAGCTCTACACAAGCCATATGAAGTGTAGCTCTACATAAGCCTTATGAAGTGTAGCTCTACACAAGCCATATGAAGTGTAGCTCTACATAAGCCTTATGAAGTGTAGCTCTACACAAGCCTTATGAAGTGTAGCTCTACACAAGCCATATGAAGTGTAGCTCTACACAAGCCATATGAAGTGTAGCTCTACACTAGCCTTATGAAGTGTAGCTCTACACTAGCCTTATGAAGTGTAGCTCTACACAAGCCTTATGAAGTGTAGCTCTACACAAGCCTTATGAAGTGTAGCTCTACACTAACCTTATGAAGTGTAGCTCTACACAAGCCTTATGAAGTGTAGCTCTACACTAGGCTATGAAGTGTAGCTCTACACCAGCCTTATGAAGTGTAGCTCTACACTAACCTTATGAAGTGTAGCTCTACACAAGCCTTATGAAGTGTAGCTCTACACAAGCCTTATGAAGTGTAGCTCTACACAAGCCATATGAAGTGTAGCTCTACACAAGCCATATGAAGTGTAGCTCTACACAAGCCATATGAAGTGTAGCTCTACATAAACCTTATGAAGTGTAGCTCTACACAAGCCTCATGAAGTGTAGCTCTACACTAGCCTTATGAAGTGTAGCTCTACACTAGCCTTATGAAGTGTAGCTCTACACTAGCCTTATGAAGTGTAGCTCTACACTAGCCTTATGAAGTGTAGCTCTACACTAGCCTTATGAAGTGTAGCTCTACACTAGCCTTATGAAGTGTAGCTCTACACTAGCCTTATGAAGTGTAGCTCTACACTAGCCTTATGAAATGTAGCTCTACACTAGCCGTATAAAATGTAGCTCTACACTAGCCTTATAAAATGTGGCTCTACACTAACCTTATGAAGTGTAGCTCTACACCAGCCTTATA